>RJWM01001185.1:0-166573 GCA_004363535.1 Dasyprocta punctata
TGCCGCTTTGTGTTACAGGATGGATCGCATCAAGGCAAGGCAGCAGAAGTACAAAAAGGGTAAGGAGAGGATGCTGAGCTTGACCCAGGAGGCAGGGGAAGGCCGGGACACCCAGAAACTCTCCGAAGAAGATGACGACAGTATGTCAAGACATTTCCTTCCTGTTCGAGCACCTTGACACTGAACGGTAGAATGGCTCAGTAGGGCTGTAGAGTAATGGTAGTTCTCCATCTGCCAGTGTCGTCAGTGTGTGCTTTTTAACACAGGCAGTTGAACCTTTCCATTTTGAATGAGATGAATTTGCTTCGTAAAGTGCATATTTGATGAGTGAATGGATTTATAAGTATCTCCTCTTTGGCAAGATGCCCCTAAGGGCCACATAGCCTACCTCTACCTCGTAGATATCTGCTCATGAAGAAAATTGGCATGATTTTGCTTACTTTGTTCTTTTAAGGAAGGTATTTCCAATATTCCACCTTCGATTTCTGTAAATTTTGTAAAAATTTGAAAACTAAATATTCATGCATTATTTTATGTGGCACCTGAATATTGATAGTTAAAATATCAGTTATTGCTTATTCCAGTGAAATTTAGTGTTAAATATATGTATTATATGTAATTATAGATTTATTATATCCTGTTGAAATTTTAAAAGTCTTTTTATAGGAGTGTGCATGCTTTCCTGTTTGAAGGGAATAGGGTAACAACACATGATAATTTTCCAGTACATAGTAGCTGTTGGTCACCAGTAAAGTTATATTTTTCAACCACTCGTTAGAAGAATCACAAGAAAAATTTCTGATTATTGTAATTTATATATTTTTACAAATTATTTGCCACTAAATAGTTTTACTTAATTTAAGTAGGCATTTCTGTTAATTTAATGGAAACTTCAGTGTGAGGTGTATTTTGATATCCCCTTTCTTAGATTTCTTTATATACCCTCAGTTCCTAGGAAGAAAATGTAGCGTACTGTTACAGAACAGCCCGAGTTCGTCTCGTGAGCCAGCTGTTAGTCCATGTATGCTTTCAGATTTCATAGAATTCCTTTTCCTGACCTCTGATAGACTTTTGCAGTTTACCTAGATTTGACAATTGAGTTGTTAAAGCGTGGATTTCAGAACATGTTTGCTCACTTTATGAGAATTAATATTTGGACGTATTTCATTTTAGGAGAAGCAGACAAACAGAAAGCCAAGGGCAAAAAAAAGCAGTGGTGGCGGCCTTGGGTCGATCATGCTTCCAGTAGGTTCTCTCGATCCTTTCCAGTCTCACCGACTAACCCTTATATCCTTGACCAGAATTCAGGCGCCCGTGACCTGTGTGTACCATGCATGGTTTGACCCTTGTGACTTGATAGGGGTTGATGTGTAGGAAAATTGCCAGCCAGTGGGTTCGTGGTCCCGGGGTCAGCTCCCTCAGGGAAACCAATCGTGTGGCCGACAGACTCTAGAGCTCACAAAGGATTGACTCTGACGTAATCCAACTCTGAGGTCCAGAGCCCTGCTTGCATTCATTGTATGTCTAAAGCTCCTTATTAAAAATGACTCTGGGCTCCCTGCAAACTATAATTCAAGGGTGACTGTTTAAACCTCTGTAACTCTCTGTAAAGTATAAACCCACATTCCCAGAGCTTTGGTGTTATTTGCATTGAGGAGTTTTGGCAATATCTTAAGTATAAAGGTGCATTTACCTTCTTAGTTAGCCTCCTGTGCCATCTGAAATGGCTCCGAAGCCACACTCCACACACACGTGCCCTGCACGTGTCCAAACCACAAACGCAGGGCATCTCAGCCACAAGCAAGGCAGTGCATTTCTGCTGGGACCCTAAAACCTGAGTAAGGAATCGCAGCTGTTTTTGTTATGCTACCGGAGACTTTATCCCTCCTGGCCAGTGGTGTTACCTGGCCTCTTTCAGTGTGTTAGAAGCCTGAAGAGTTGCTATCGTAAGGTTGCCGCGCCTTCAGTCTTTTCTGTCCGCACCGCGCGGCCCGCAGTGTGGCTCACCTAGTCAAGGTGCGTACTGTGACAGCATCAGGAAGGACTCCATCCGTAGGAGCTGCAGAATCAGGAGAAAATCAAGTAATTCTGTATTTTCTCCCACACCTAATTCTCAGTGTCACATACGTCTTGTATTGGCCTCTCTCAACCCAAAAGTCATTTTCTAAAAATCGGCAAGCTGGTCTAATGAGGCGGTATTTGAAGTTTGCTATTTCTGGAAACACTTACACTGGACCCTCGGTGTTGAATTTCGGCAGTGTGGCAAATTGCAGTGAGGCGTGAAGAGTCCGGTTTGGTTCGGCCCGGGTCAGGGTGGGAGCCCGGGAGGCTCAGCTGTCTGTCCGTGTTGGGCGGCTTAGTCCTGCTGACGATCTGACAGGCGGAGTGCTGCGTACCTTTTCTATCAAGTCACAAGTAAACTGTGCCTACCTTTCTTTTGTTGAAGGGCCTCTACTAGTTTAGAGAGACCTATCCACTTCCGAACTTTGTCATATTAAATGTTCTATCCCTTCTGCGGGGTGAAGCCCCACTGTGATCACTGTGGTTGTCTCTCCTCTCGTGTCCCAGCATTGCATTTTTGAAGGAATTGGATATGGTCTTTGATAATCATCTTACCAGTGGTAATGATTTAAAGAGCCTCCTGTGAAGGTTATTGGTGTTAAGAGTGTTCACATCCATTTCACCCTCATTATATCAACTTCCCGATGACTGGTGTTAAACTACATGTGCCTTGTTACCTTACCCTGTGGGGCAATAATGCAGGAATATGTGTGCTTCATGGTCTGGAATCCTATTTTGACTGCGATGTTAAATTTTTCTACAAAGCACGTTTTCTTTTACAAGCTTGAAATTAACAAAAGGGAAAGAACATGTTGTTTATTTTTTAGTCTTTGATGCATTCCAGAGCTTATCTTTCGATCTGGAAGAATTTTATTCCAAGTCCTTCTTCTGCCCTGTTGAGTAATTGGGCTTCCAAAGAGGGGTTTCTCAGAGACGGTAGGAGTGCGGTTAGAATACCAGCATGCGAGTCTGTGCACGACTCCTGGAGCCGCAGAGCCCCGGCGCGTTCGTGAGGGCCTCGGCTCCTCCTTCCACACCTGTGTGCACACGTGGGCTTGCATTATTGCTGTTCAATGATGCCTTCCTTGCGAAGTGGACATCTCACGCCGACTCAGTGCTGCCTGAGTTGATGCTGAGCCTCCTTCTGCTGGCAGATTCTGAAGTAACAGGCTGAGAGTCTGAGGATGCCAGTGGTGGGCTGGTTCCACGCCAAGGAGCTCGTGACACCGTCAGTGCCGTGCTGTACGTGTGCAGGGGCTGCAGGCAGCAAATGTACCTGGAAGGGCTTTCTTCCTCATTGTTAGCAGATGACTCTGTTACTTCTCTGTATTTCAAAAACACTTTATAAAGAAAAAGCAGATATTTTTAAACCTTCCCTTCTTTTATTAATGTGCCAATTTGCACATAACGAATTAGAGTCGTTTCTTGTGATCCAATCCATGCTGTCAGTGCCTCCATTGGAAAGTCCCTTCGCTCACCCACGTGAACAAACGTCCCAGGAGGTGTGATTGAACACGGCGGGAGCTGTCGTTGAGTTTAGTGCCTATAATGAGGGTCAAATGCTCCACTTACCCAGTCCTGTGTTTTCCTAAATGGCCACACGAAGTAGAGTCCCCAGACCTCCCTGCCCTCTCTCGGCTTCTGTGTGGGCGCCGCCTTCACTGTCCCCCTCACTGTCCAGCGTAATGCTGTAACTTTGGTTTGTTCTTGCTTATTCTTATCTTATGTTGTATTGCGTTCGTTTCCTCAGGCCTGGACCTGGTACTCCGGGCCTGTTTTTTTCTCCAAAGTAAAAATATCAAACTACAGTGCTTCTCTGTTCAAGGATATAAGGCCCAATTCATTCACTCTGCATCCTCAGGAAAGGAGGCTTCAGACTCGTGTGAAACTGTGGGCAAAATTACTTAACTTCTGACCATGTTTAGTGACGTGCAAACAGCTAACTTTAAACAAGCCAAGGTTTTGTATTACCTTATGAAGTCTGAGCCCAAAAGACCTCATGAGATGTCCCATGATGTCCCCCAAAGATGCCTTGGCATATACAAACCCAGGGGCACTGGGAAATACGAATATGTTTTCCCAAGTGATGATACAGTTCTCGTAGCATCAGAAATGTTTGTGCTGGGTCTCTTTTCTCTGGTAAACCTAGAATGTTCACCAGGCTGACAGAGATTGAATCTGAGTTTCTTTCCACCACTGGACACTTGCGTTGCCTCAGCACAGGCACATGGTCCCACAGGGAAAAGTCAGGCCAGGCAGAGGCGCCCGCGCTGTGTGCTTCCTGCCTGGGCCGGCGGAGTCCTCCCTGCGCCCTGTTGAGCTGCGGGAGGGACGCACTGCCCAGAAGGCTGCAGCACTGAGCTGCGTGGGCACCTATGTGGTCCCCTCTGTCGTGGTCACATGCAGAAGCAGCCAGAGTGGTGGTCCCAGCGGTGTCGTTATGTTTCGTTTTGTCTTCAGTGTTTGGTCGTCTACGTTCCTTCCCCATGGCAATGTATGTGTGACTGTTCTCTTCTTTTTTTTTTTTCACTCTTTCAAATGTCCTGTCCTCTGTGTGTTGTCTCGTGTCCCGTGTGGAGAAGCCAGGTCTGCACAGTATCGAGCGAAGTGGACAGTTGGTGGCACTGATCTCGCCCCGACTCGTTCTGATCGGTCGTCCGTGGCAGATGATGCCAGCTCCTCCACTTCACTCTGGCCTTGTCTAAACAGGCACCCTTGGCTGATTGTGAAACGGTGGCTCTCCGTCCTGTTGGCCATGTTGGCCGGGAAACTGGCCGCTGCACAGCTGACCTGACCAGCTGAGCTGATTTACAGCAAAGAAGGGAGATATCACCAGCTCAGCCCTGCAGCGGCCGCGCCGTCCGTGCAGGGACGGGCCTCATACTCTGCGGACCCAGCCACACCAGCGCCTTAGCACAGGCCCAGAAAGGGTTCTGTTTGTCTTCTGTTTTCCACCCTGCTTACATTTCTTGTTGTGGCCCTTTTATGGTCCATTTGTATACCTGTAGGGGGAATTTCATGGAGATTCCCCAATTATTTCATCTCCCTTTCAAAAAATAAGTAAATATTTTGTTTTGCTTAGTGGTCAGGAGTGGAGATTATTATTTGTTTGAAACGGATAGCGAAGAAGAGGAAGAGGAAGAGCTGAAGAAGGAGGACGAGGAGCCCCCAAGGAAGTCGGCATTCCAGGTAGGCAGGGGCGGGAGAGTCCTGTCTGCGCCAGCTGAGTTTTCCCACTCACAGACCTGGCTGCAGGCTGCCTGGGTGTCGCAGCCCTCGGGGTGTCTTGTGAACCTGTAGAGTCTGGGGCCATGGTGCCACCACTGCTGCCGTCCAGGACTGTGTCCAGGTCAGACCTTCATTCCCTTGCATCGAAACATTCGCTGATGCTTTCTAAAAAAATAAAGCTTCATTGGGTGAACTTTATTTTTGTTGCAAGTAGGGGATGAAGAACACGTCTCGGCATTGCTTTGGGCTGCTTGGATTAACTTAGGGGTTGGTGTGTGGAACCACTGACTATGAAAATGCAGTACTTGCTCTGTTTTGATACAAAAGATCGTTTATTGCTTCAGGTTTTAGAAATCGGTTTGCATTCTACTGCTCAAGACTCAAGAAGGTATTGGAATAATAATGAGGACACCTGGCCCCGTTCTGCTCTTTTTAGCTTTGCTACCTTCCTGTTCCAGACCTCATCTCTACGTCCGTGCAGGGCTTGGGCAAGGGGCGTCTTGCCCCCACGGATGAGGCTTTGCCACCGACGGCCCGGGGGCTAACAGCTTGGTGTCTGCTTCCCTTCCCAGGGACCGCACACAAGGTGGTTCCTTCTGGCACATCCCGCGGTGCACCCTGACAAGGGCACCATCAGGGTGCTGGCCAGGCTCCAGCCACCCGTGTCTGCCTGCTGATGTTGAAGAGCTGAATTGCCCGCGGAGCCCCCTGATCCGCTGCCCGCTCACGTGCTCCCTGCGTGTGTCTTGGTGACTGTGTCCGTGTGCACGTGTGGGGCCGGCTTGCCAAACACTAATGACTTGATTTCTTCTCGTGAGTTTGATTCTAACCACCGCCCCTGGGCGCCACCTTCTCTCCCGCCATGACTGACGTCCTTGTTCCTCACAGGTGGAGCACGTCCTCCTCTAGCTGTGATGCTTGGCATGTTTTAACCGCGTGGTGTTAATCATACGAACTCATGTGACATCGTGTATGACGTGACTGGTGTTTGTTTTTTCTACTAATTACTCTCACTTTGTCCTTCTTTGTAGAGAGCTATTGGGAAGTTTGCGTCAGCCATTTTAGCCTTGCCAAAGTCTGTCATTAAACTTCCCAAAACTATTCTCCAGTATTTAATCAGAGCTGCCAAGGTATTTCCCGCTTTCCTGACGTGTAGTACGTGACTCTGCTCCGTAGTAGAACTTTAGATGAACACATTCTCACATCTGCATTTTCTCTGTTCTATGCGTCCTGCCATGGAGGAGCTAAAAGGGTGCAAAATCTAAAGAAAAGTCTCCAAAACGAGACTTTTTAAGCCAGAGTGCTGTGATTTGATTCTTGCTGTCGAGCTGACACCAGAGACCATGAGGAATAGAACAGGAACATGCAGATACGTGTGTACTTCCTGTCCTCCGCACAGCTGTGTTTAAACCACGTCTCATGTCAGAAGGTTCACCTCTAGCTGCATGCTCAGTCATGATGAGTAAAACACGTGGTAATTCCTCTCAGAAAGCTGGTGAGATTCTGGATGAACTCGTAAAACGCTGACTCCTGTGGCTCCATCCCCGCCCTTCCTGCTGCCCCGTTTCTGGGCGCAGTGTGGCTCCCACAGCTCCTGGCCAGTGCTCTGTGCCGGTGCTCTTGAACACACTGGTGAACGATTACCAGCTGATTCACCTTGTGCCCACGAAGTTACTCGGCCGCCACACGTAGCACTGTCATCACTGAACACATCAGACAGCAAATGAAACCCTTGTGCTTCCCAGAAGCCCTCTCCCAGACTTAGCCGGAGGCAGGCACTGAGCCTCCGAGGCCTCCTGGCCCTCCAGCCTTCAGCAGATGGTGAGGAAGGCAGAGGCCCAGGAGTGTCACACCCACCAAAGCACGGGCTCTGACCTCACAAGTCCCCAGCTCCACCCCAAGTCGCCGAGGCCAGCCCGCCAGCCCCTTCTATCAGATACCAGGAGGCGACTCTTAACTGATAGTCACTGCGCTGATTCCCACGAAATCCTTTCTTGCGGGTGGCAACCATAGGACCAAGTTCCTATTTAAAATTGTATCTAAGTGAAAAATTGCCCTCCCCCGCTTTACGTCTAAACGTCAGTTCATCTGACGTGTGCAGCACGAAGGAGGTGGTGGATCGCACTGGAAGTGAGCACGACCGCAGACCCTCCCTGTTTCGGGGAGAGAGCTCCCCTTCAGCAGAGCTCTCCCTGTTTTAGAAAATACACGCGCTTTTTGCATAGTAGGAGTTCAGTGAAAATGAATCCCATTTTCCCCTAATGTGCACAATAAAATAGAAGGTGAATTCATTTGAATAAAAGTTAAGATAAATTCAGGTACACACACTACCAGTGGGATTCACTTGGAGACCCCCAAAGTCTTCTGTGTATGTTTCTGAGTATTTTTCCACTACAGCAGGCAGCTTTAGTGCCCGAGTCCCCCAGTGGGCTTGTCCGCTTGGACAGCAGTGAGAGCTGCCCCCGAACAGCAGGGGCTTTCTGGGGGAATCTTCCCCGCCTTGAGTCTTCAATCGTTTGTTTGCAAACTTCTATATTAAGGTGATTTACCTACAAATACAGAATTGCCACAGGCTCCGGTTCCCTCCTCCTCCTCCTCCCCCTAACATTTGCGCAATCTAAGCCCCATAGCCAGCGAGGGGCAGGCGGTGTCCTCACTGAGGGACCAGCATCTGACCGCCGTTCCAGCGTCAGCGGCTCTGCCCGTCCGCGGGCTCTGTGCCCCCACCCTGGACAGCCTCCCGCTGCCTAGCTCCCCTCTCAGTTTGCTTTTTCTTCAGATCAAAAGAATTCCTCCAATTCTGCACTCATGACATTCATAAATCCTAATGGCCTTATTTTGGGGGGAGTCTTGCATTATCTAAAACATCATAGTAACAAGTTTTTAAAGGCAATGTTGTCATGTGTTCCTCTTCACACCTGAAATTTCTCACATGTAGTAGTGTAAACTCTTAAAACAACCACACCGTGCTTAAGCAAGTTTGCTTTATGAGGTGCTAAACCCTAGAGATGGTAGAATTCCCAATTAACGTGCTCCAAACGTCTGTGTGGCCCTTGCTCAAATCCAGCCCATTTTCTCAGTTTGTTAAATATGTTTTGATGTACTTGACATTTAGTGCCTATTGGATCTATTATCCAAAAAACAATACAGATTTCGTGTTTGTCTTCCCTGGCCAAACAGTCCAGATTCCTACCAGTGAGGAGAACTGTTTCTGGTGCCCTGTGGTTCTCACGTCTCACGCGTGGAGGCGCTGACCCTGCTGTCTCCCACTGGTGCCATAAGGTCAATGGTTTGCTCATGCTGTAGTCTACAAAGATTTCAGAAACCTGAGACTAATGTAGGACAAAGTGAAAATACCTGGGCTCACAGGAGTCCCCAGAAAGCATTCATTTCACTTTACCTTTATAGTGGAAAGCCAGCTTCCCTGAGACCCAGGTGTGTGGGGTGCATGGGGGCATGCCTGCCTGGCTTTGGGGGCCTCCTCTTTCTTCTGCATGACTCTGGAGAGCAGGTGGGCGGGCTCTGTGGGGCTGTTGTCTGCCAGTTACTGGTTGCAATACGTTAATGTAACTGTTTTCAGCTCTTAAACTCAAATGACGAAAGGCAACCAAAACACCATGGTTTTCCTTGCATACTGCCCTGGACTCCATACCATTTCTCCTCTCAAAACATTATTCACTTGAAAAGGCCTTTCTCCAGTTGCTGGTAATAGCTGTTATTCACGAAGGAGAGTATCCAATGTGCAAAACTACTTCCCAAAGTGAATATGAAAGCTATTGTCTTGTTTTGTGCTCAGTCTATAGGTGATGGGAGAAACCATTCTGACCGCCTTAATGAGGCTTCCATCTACTCCTGTTTGGTGTAGAATGAAAGACTCAATCATCAAGTTTGGCAGAGGTGGTGGGATTTAGGATTTTGGGGGGAGGCGGTTTGTATATCTCTAAAGTTCCTGTCATGGTTGTCTGTGATACCAAATGATAGCAGGCTCTGCCATGATACCAGATTCTCACAGTGTCTGTTTTCATATTAAATCTTAGGATAATGAAAACAGCATGGGTCAGCTCAACATCTGGAGGTTAAGGAAGGTGGGCGGGTTTGGGGGTGTTGGGGGAAAAAGAAAGATTCACTGAACTTAGAAAGCTCTGGTTGGTCTCTCTCCTTTTCATTGCAAATTATCAAAAACCAGAAAGTAATTGAGCTTTCTTCCTACAGTTTGTGTATCAAGCCTGGATTACTGATCCTAAGACAGCACTCAGACAGCGGCGCAAGGAGAAGAAAAAATCTGCAAGAGAAGAACAGAAACGCAAGAGGAAAGGGTCCGGGGAGGGTGAGTCTCTGCTCCTGCTGCTGGGGACACGGCAGGATGGGATGGACAGAGGTCTCCAGGGGTGATGTTTTAGATCCCACCGAGTGCCGAGAGTTCTATTGTTCCTTCATCACTCACAGCTAGCACTTGGGATAGATTAATGCAGAAATTTAAATTGAGATAAATATTATAAGTGGCAAGAAAAGAGAAGAACAACATTAATCCAAAGAAAATAGAAGGGAAAAAAAGTAACTTTTAGGTAATATTAAGTAATGAAAAAGGAACACAAGAAAAAGTCTTCAAGCATTAAGCTGAAAGCTAGTCTTGAGGGGGGAAATCAGTGGGAAAAATGAACCTTTGGCGGTTTAATCCAGAAAGGAAGAAGAAAGTGCACTCAAGATTCAGGAAAGGCAGGGGACACAGGGAGGATGGGCCACCACGCGGAAGGAGGGGCCAGGACCCCTGCAGTGGGGAGGGAGTGAAGGAGGTGTGGCTTCCTGGAGCAGAGAAAGGCTCTCGCTGCCCACGGGAGGTGGAGGGGCTCCCAGGGAGGACCCAGGAACCTTAACCCGGGCGCATGTTCATTTTTGGATGCACGCACTGGCTGCTGTTCTTGTCCTCAGCAGATTTGATTGGTCCTTTGCCCCCTGGGGTCCAGTTTCCTGAGGTTCACCGCCAGTTACCCCGGCCCCGGCCTTTAGCTGACCCAGGCCCTGCCCTAGTCTGCCTACTGTCCTGTCTCCTGGTCTCAGACCAACACCAGGTTCAGCACTGTGCCGATGGGAGGGCTCTGGACATGTTGCCTCCAGGCAACCGCAGTGATCATCAAAAGCAGAGTGGAGTTGCACGAGGTTTATTTTCACTCTATATTACACTAAGGTTTAGTATTCTGAGTATGTTAAGAATTCCTGAAAACCAAGAGAAAGGTTTCATATCCAGTAAATGAAAGGATATGAAAAATAATTCATCAACCAGAAAACAAAAATGTTCAGTCTCACTAGTAATCCAAGAAGTGCAAACTAAATATTTTGACATTCTAGTTTTTAAAAACTTTTACCTATTGGGTTGGCAAGAGCCTAAACATTTCCTGATTGCTGCTTGAGAGCTGTTAAAATCAAAGTGCTTGCATGCACCAAAGAGGCGTGTAAAACAGAGGGCAAGTGTCTACATCTGCTCACATGGGTGTGTCCCGTGGCAGACTAACCCACTCCTACTCCTACAGTGTAGCGGAAGCAGTCCTCGTCCTCAAACCCATGCACACACCCACATGTCTAGGAGTACCCATTAGACATCATTTGCTAATAACAAAACTTTGGAAACATCCTAAGTGTCTGTATAAAGGAAGATGATGAATGAATTGTTACCAGAGTATTATGGAATGCTGTTCAGTACCTTAAAAATGGTATAGAGGAAAACGTGTTCTTCTGAATTGGCGTGGAGAACAATTCCCAGCAGACTACTAAGTGAAAAATGCTATTTAAGATGGCTGAAGAGAATGAAGTCATTAATGAAACAAAGGAGACCAAGTTCCCTTGAGATATTTTGCATTTTTAATGGGTGAAAATGATAGTGATTAAATGCAGAGGAAAGATCTGGAAGAATACTTAGCATATTAACCACAGTAGTTACTTCTTGGGAGGATGGCGATTAAGTGATGTGATTAAAGGAAACGTGAATCCTATCATCCATATTTTTTTTTTATTTTTTACAAAGAAAACTCACCATAGATTCCTTGTGAAATTCAAAAGGCAGTCAAAAAATAAACGGAAAATTTTAATTTCTAATATAATTTTAATGGAAAAATCTCTCTTCTTTTTGACCTCCCTTCCTCATGGTGACTTTAGATTTTTATTTGTGTGAAGAAACAAAATACATTCATACTCCACTGGAGGAAGCCTTGGAGAAGAGACCCGGATGGACGCTCTGACCCCACCCAGGGCCTTAGCGCTCAGCGTTGAAGGGAACAGGCTGATAAAGCGCTGTCGCCCTGTTCCGTTTATTTTAGCCTTTCCTGCGTGCGTGTAATTTATTTGTTTACTTTTCAAAAGTGAGTTCATGCTTATGAATTACTCTTGTACTTTCATTAACAATATATCACGAACATTTCTCCAATTAAAAATGTATGAAACTATTTTTAATAGCTGCAAAAGATTCCACAATACAGATATGCATAATTTATTCATTCTCTTCATCCTTAATGGACAGCAAGGCTGCTTCCACACTGCTGCCACCGTGAGCAAAGCTCTGAGCCACTCCTGCAAAACTTTCCCAGGTAGTCAGATACTCGTCTGTGTACTGAAAGGTACAGCAAACATCAGGAAGAACATGTTTTCCAGACTGGATTCTCTAAACTGGATTAAAGGACGTGACTTAATTTTACTATTTTCCTGAAGGTTTTAGTGACTTACACTACTCGTGTCAGGTGCAAGAGACTTCTTCCCGCACCTCGGATGTTGCTGCTCTTTTTATCACTTGTCTGTCTGAGCGATGACAGGTGGCCTTTATTCTCCTTTGAATGCCACTGAATTCTGAACTAATGAGACCGAACATTTGATTCCACATTTTCTAGCTAACTTGTGTTTCCAGTTCTAAGATTTAACCACTTTTACCTTTTGTTCATATTGCTCTATTATTTGTTTTTTGTTTGTGTTTTCTTAATTGAGGTTCTTTACATACTAGGTGTATTATTGTTGATATTTGGATTTAGTTTAACGTATATGTTATCTAAATGGATTTTTATTTTATTTATGTCAATTGTGTATTTCTCATGCAGTTTCATAATCATCATCCAGCTTACAAAGCCTCTCCCTCCAAATATTAAACAAATGTTTTTCTATATTTCCTGATAATTATATTGACATCTCGAATCTTTTATTGTATGAATTCAGATGTAATTTGTAGACTTCTCAATGGATAGGTCAACACACTGTCCTGTCCCTACTTATTAGATGACGCTTCCTTGTTGACTGGATTCAGCTGGCTCTCCGTCAGCCTTGGCTCCCTTGCCTGGGGGCCGCTGCCAGGCTGTCCTGGTCCTCTCCCCAGCCCCGAGCTCTGGCGGCACCACGTGCCTGGGCCCTGTAGCCATGCAGTCAGGTGTGATGTTTAGGAAGGCAGGCAGTCCTTCTTTAAAATTGCATTTGTTCTTACGTATTGGTTCTCTCAGAATCTTTGATCAGTTCCAGGCACGTGTCGTTGAGTCACCTGGACGCTGGCTCTGTGTCATGAAGCGGTGCCTCCGATTGCCCTCACGTCACAGCCACCAGCACCGTGACGATGTTAGCGCTGAGCCGAACTTGCACGCCTTCCTTAGTAGATGCTCGCTCAGCGCCGTCGCGGTGGGAGGCACCGCTTCTTCTCGCTCTCTCCTGAGCCTCGCCTTCTGTCGTTAGATGGCCAGAGCCTTGGTCCGTGCCACGGGCACAGTCACATACAGGTCCCTTCCCACAGCACCTGCCGCACGCATGCAGGGCCCCAGCCCAAAGAGGGAAGAGCCTGTCAGGGAGTCGCTGGTCTCCACTTCCGGCAGGCTCCAAAGCCCTGCATCCTCACCAGCCCGGGAGACCCAAAGACAAACACACTGCAAAGTTCTCCTAAGGAAAGAAGTAGTAAAATAGGATGTGGCCAGAGGGAGGAGGGATTTTGAGGCTTCCTCAGAATGGTAGGTTCTGCATAGATGGACATTTTGGAAACAAAAGCACAGCCATGCACAGACGCAAGCAAGCAGGTCAGCTTGGCTACTGAAGACAGCACGCAAGGCAGTGGTAGAAAAGGTTTACCCGAAACTAAACTTGCAAGATGAGCCGCGGTCTCTATTAGGGTTGCCAGATAAAACGGAAGGAGCCCAGTAAATCTGAGTGTGCTCAATAATAATAATTAAAAAAACAGGTAATATTTAGCTTACTTACAACCTGAACATAATTTATGAAACATAAACAGATTCCTTTTTATCTGAAATTGAAGTGTGATGGGCCATCCATATTTTTATTTATGGCTCTTTCCATCTTAACTTTAAGTGAGGGATAAAGAACCCCATGGAATCCTCTAATGTCATCCTAAGACGTGGCAAACTAAAATCTAAAACTGTCCCAATGTATTCAAAATTAAGATGTCAGAGAATGTCTCAGAAGGTGGCACTTTTTCTGTGAACAAGGAGCATTTTAAGGGCTGCTGTTGTGGGGCACAAGCAGACCTTGATGACCAGAAGGAAATGGCCGTGGCTGAGTTCCTTTAAAATTTGACCTTTGTACCATTTTTCCATGCAAAACTATTCTCCTTTATGTTTTTTCAACTATTAAACAGATGAAAGCCATGCAGGACTCAGCGTGGCAGCCCGCAGCAGCCCGCGGCCGGCTCTGGCTGTGGGTTGCCGTCAGCTACTTGTAGATATAATCTTTGTTCTGGAATGCATGGAAATGATTGCTGAATTATCACACTTTCCCCCCAGGAGCTCTTGCAATAGGCAGAATGCCCTAGACTGGATTATAAATTTCTTTCCACCCAGAGGAGTAGTATTGGCATTTCATTACCCTACACGGAGTGTAACTCATCTCTATCAAACCCACATGGCAGGTCCAGTGGAATGGGAAGACCGCGAGGAGGAGCCAGTCAAAAAGAAGTCCGACGGGCCAGGTAACCGTAGACACGTGCGGTGTGGGAAGCCTAAGTGACCCTCGGCCAGCTGGTGCAGAGTGGAACTTGGCTGGGCAGTAGTGACCCCAACGCTGTTTCTGGGCTGGGGTTAGTTCTCTGGGTCCCCTGAAGTCTCACCTCCCCTGAAATTGTGAAGTGGCCCCCAGTGTGTCACTGGCTTTACACTGGCTTTTCGTTTCTGTCCAGAAAGTCTCACGGGCAGGAATCTCGGGAGGGCAGCTTAGGGACAAGTGCCAGTGCTCCCTAGAGGTTATCAGTGTGGAGGCAGAAGCAGTCCTGACAATTTTTATTTTTTCTCTTTTGTATACTCTTTTAATATTTTCTTTTAGTGACAGGTGATGACTATACATACTCTACAAACTCGTGGGTGTGGTGTGACATCTCTATCCGTGCATACAATGTGTGATGCGGGAATTAATTACCCAATACCCCCACCATTGTCATTTGTTTTCAGAATGCTCAAAATCCCCTTTTGAAACAGGCAGTCGGCTGCTGCTGAAAGAACACAGAGAGAAGGGGCCGAAGGGGAGGCGGGTGGACACCGGGTGGACACTGGTCCTGGAAGATGACCCCTAGCTGAGAGCAGCCTCCGGGCGGAAGCCACGCCCAGCGTGCCGGAGGAGGATCCACTGTGCTCAGGTCTCCTGAGCTCCGGCACAGAACCCTGGTCTCCAGCTGTGGGCAGGGCTCTCAGACACGCGGCCTCCAGGAGGGATTCTTTGAGCTGCACGGAAACCACAGCGGAAGCAAAACCCCACCCCGAGGGCTCTGCCCGCCCCCCAGCCGGCCGGGCTGGACATGGCGCTGCGCTCCCTGCTATGCTGCCTCCTGCCCTCTGCAGGGCCCCGGCCTCCCGCTGGGCCCCGCAGGTCCTGTGCCCGCTGCAGGGCGCGGTCCGCTCGCCATGACCTGCGCTGTGCATGGCACGTTGCATTGCTGGGAACCTTCACACGAGCTGTAGCCCCATGAACTTGTTTAACAACCCAGCTCTCGTCTCCATTTAACAGAAAAGGAAACCAAGGCAGAGAGAGATTTGCTGACTTCTCCAGCTGTATTCATCCACGGAACCCCAGGGCTAGGGTTTAAACCCCAGGCGTCCAAACCCCTGGCGGTGTCACTCGGCCCTGCTGCCCCTGTGGCTGAATGAGAACCCCAATGCCAATGCGGGGCTGGGCCCCTCGGGGTGTTAAAGGCAGGCAGGTCGTGTCTGACAGGCAGCAGTCTTAGCTGCAGCATCAGGTTCACTGGGAGAAAGCTGTGAAATAGGCTCATCTTCACTACGTCAGGAAAATAATTAGGAATCGGTGAAAAAGGTCATCAAAAACAAGGCCCTACTTGCGTGTGTTGAAGGTGTAACCCGAGCCCTCCAGGCCGTGCTTCCTCCTAAAGGCTGGAACCAGACCAGCGTGGGCGCGTCCGCAGTAACTGTGAGCGGGACAGAAGTTCCGGGGTGCCCGCTGGCCTCTGGCGCAGACGCTCTTCCCAGGAGTCTCACGAGCCAGCCTTGGGCTCCCCTGCATGCTTCTCCCTGCTTCCTGTCCCCCTTTCTTCCTTCTCACCCCCGTGTCTCGGGGCCTCCCAGGCAGGAGCTCGGCCCTCTGGACCCCCAGAAGCCACAGTTCTGGTGCGGGCAGGCGACCATCCTCCCTGCCAGCCCCACCCTCACCTTAGTGGACAGGCGGGCGCACGTGTCCATCTCGCCTGGCCCAGCTGGGCCCCACCCTGCTTTTCCCTCGGGAGCTGGCGAAGCGGAGCCTGAGAAAGCTCTGCCGGCCTCCTAGGCCCAGCACAATTACGTTTCCGTTACAGAGTGGACGTCAGTTCCCGGGCGCTCCCCGGGGCCCTGTCGGATGTCCCCAGCAGCTGGGCCAGGCACCGCGTGGGCGGGCGGGCTGGCGGAGGGAGCGCTGGTGTGCGGCCCTCCTCCCCCTCCCAGGCCGTCCCTGTTGTTGGGGCCCCACGCGAGGCAGGAGGACCGCGCTGCTGGGGAATCAGCCGCCAGTCCTCTTCTGTGTGCCCGCACGCTGAGGGCACCCCCAGGCTTTCGTGTCACAGTGCTGTACGCAGTACAGGGCGACCCCTCTGGTCCCCATGCTGTTCGCAGTTCTCCTGTGTCTGATGCAAGTCAGGCTGCAGGCCGCACGCTGGGACCCTTGAGCCCAGCCACCCCACCTCCCAGCCGGGAGCCTGCTCTGCGCTCTGCTTCTAGGGGGCCAGCAGTCCAGCTTCCCTGCCCAGGGAGCGCATTCAGCTTGTCTCATTTACCGCGGTGTCTTCTCCACTCACCTGCCTGTTGTAAGCGATGGGGTCTCAACTTTTACAGCTGTGTAGTATTCCTAAAGCTGAGGTCACAACCACGAGACCTCACAACTTTCTCCACAGTCAAGGGGCTCACATTTAAACCGCAGGGGGCTCCGCGGAGGCACATGCACTGTCCTTGCTGGGCACAAGCTGGGGTCCTGGGTTAAGCTGCTGTGCGACAGCTATCTGGGGCCCCAGCCACACCCAGGCCACCAAGGAAGGGGTCTCAGGCCAGGGGCCGTTGGGGGACACAGCTCCGTCTATGGTACGGTGGAAACGGTTTGGGGGCATATGTCGACAGACACTTACTCTGTGTGTTGAGCTCTTTGAAAAACAGCTTTAAGGTGTTTGAAAATGCAAAGGTAGCAAGACACACCGAAGTCTGAACAAATGAGCAGCACACCTGCCCCAGCCGTTCTTCAGAATAGAAAATGGCTGCTGTCTTTGGACCCCTTGGGACAAACGTGACAAAGTTGATGTTGGTTTCATTTTAGCTCTGCCACCGCCATGGGTAGCTTCCTGTCCCGCGGTCCCCAGCCAGGTCACGGCTTTGGTGCAAGCTCGCCACAGGTCCAGATGGCCACACCGGGACAGTGTCCCCTCCTCTGAGATGGCGCTGTGTCCTTTCCTCCTAGACAACATCATCAAGCGGATATTTAACATCGTGAAGTTCACCTGGGTCCTGTTCCTGGCCACCGTGGACAGCTTCACCACGTGGCTCAACTCCATCTCCAGGGAGCACATTGACATCTCCACGGTGCTGAGGGTCGAGAGGTGCATGCTGACCCGGGAGATCAAGAAGGTAGCTCTGCGGCGCGATTCTTCTCACTCCCGCGAGGTCGCACTCAAAAGACTGCCACACTGGGAAGGGTGGCGCCAGCCTCTGATCCACACTCTGGGAGGCTGAGGCAGGAGGAGCTCAGATTCAAGCCCAACCTGGGCAACTTACCAACTTAGCAAGACCCCATCTCAAAATAAAGGGAGTGGGGTGGCTCTGTGGGAAGACCTTGGGTTCCATTCTCAGTACAGCCACAGAAAAGAATCTCAAAGCTGCTATACGGGTTTCATGTCCCTCATCCAAAATGCTTGGGTCCAGAAATGTTTCAGACCCACACACTTTCTTGGATTTTAGAATACTCATAGACATGGTGAGATGCCCGCGGGGCGGGGCCCTCCGCCTAAGCAGTCATGCACACTTATCACCCAGCCCAAGCCGAGTCCGTGTGACAGACTCAGTGCGTCCACACTGCCTGCAGCTATGCACGAGGTCAGACGTAGAAATCTCCACTGTTGTTTCCCATTGGCACGCAAGGAGTTTCTAATCCCAGAATAGTTTGGATTGTCAGACCAGCAATGCCCAACCGGGATCTAAAACTCCAAGTAAAATAAGACAGAACACTTTTTTGTTCAGGCAGTTGTTGCATAAGCCCTTTAGCCTTTTCTGAATATTTGGGTCTACCCCAGCCTCAGAATTCAGTAATCAAACACTAGCCACACATTTGTGCACACAGGCAGGGTCCTGGTAAAACGGCTGCTTTATTCATGCTGTCTCCTCCGCTCTCCCAAGCTTACAGGTGTAGAACTTAGATGTGCCCTGTGAAAGGTTATAGCTTGATCTGAAACTTCTTGCAAGAAATGTTAAGCTGCATGTAGGGCAGCAAAATACAAAATAGTCACACCTGATTTACAGATTGCATTTAAAAATAGTAGTCCATTTCTGGAAGGCTTGCTATGACCTGGTACAATTACCTGCACTTGAGAATGGCCTTTTCTTAGAACCGCCTGGTGGTGCTGCTGATGTTAATGGCCATGTGTGAGCAGATTTCAGTCCCAGCCTGGCCAGCCTGGTGTTGTCTTCCCGACAGGCTAGGGCCCTGGGGATGGGCGGGGCGTCCTAAGAACCGTGGTGTGCTTGTCCCCTTCTCCACAGGGCAACGTCCCAACACGCGAGAGCATCCATATGTACTACCAGAACCACATCATGAACCTTTCCCGGGAGTCGGGCCTTGACACCATCGAGGAGCGGCCCGGAGCTGGTCCCGGAGCCCCACCGGCCCACAGAATGGACAGCTTAGACTCCCATGACAGCATCTCCAGGTACTCCCTCCCTCGGCACGGCTTGGCTCCTGCCAAGGTGAATGAGGTGGACACCACTGATGAGAAATGAGTGGCTGGGGTGAATGCTCATCAGGCGCTTGTGGGGTGTTCCCACCTAGGCGGAGCAGACAGAAGCCAAAGTCACTGGTGAGCGGTGGAAACCCGAGTGCTTCCCAGGCCCAGGACAGGTTCCCCAGCCAGAAGCAAATGACAGGGTCCTTGCCCAGCCCGCTTCCAAGTAGCTGCTCCCCGCAGCCTCCTTGACAAGGGCCTTTGGCCTCTGTTTCATCTTTCCTGTCCCGAATCATCACTTTAAGAATTTTAGAATAAATACTTGGGAGCTGATTCTGCCAGCTCCTTCCCTTGTGGTCTGGAGGGAGTTGGCCAAGCCCAGGGGCTGCCTCCTCTGCCCTTGAAGGTCCTTCCAGGTGTCTACTTTCCAGCCACAGAGCTTGGTTACAGGGAGGTTAAGATGTCCTGAAGGCCGCATGGCTAGGAGTTATGAAAGCAGCGCCCTGTGCCACGGGCGCATGGCTCGGCTGGGCCCCGAGCCCAGGAACCCGCTGGTGCACTGCACTGTGTGCTGCTGGGTGCTCGCTGCCTCCAGGCCTCTGGGTTTCTGTTCCAGAGAAGCTGCAGGGTTCCTCGCAGCATGGCAGCTGCTGAGAGCTGGCTCAGGAGTTGGAGGTGAAGTCTCAGCCTTGGGAGGGAACCTGCACGTCCCAGGATGGTCAGCCAGGCTGCAGAGTCAGCACCGTGGCCGTCTGATCTGTCCAGAGCTGCACCACTGGGACAGCTGTGTTTTTATTTTTTCTTTAAACATGCTGAGAACACCTGTGATACCAGACCCAGGGCTCTAGGAGAGCACCAACACGTAAGGACAAGGTCATCCCCTGAGACAGGAGCAGGGGACACTCAGAGACAAGGCCGTGGCCTCCAAACACCGGCTGCGGTGTGGAGGTACCACTGCCACCCATTCCTGGGACCCCAGCCGCTCCAGGGTCCCTGCCTGCACCAAGCGGCCCTGGGCAGTGCTCACCCAAACACTCACCGTGTGTCTGGCCTCAGGGTCACGTGAGACTACCGGCTCCAGCGGAACCCTGAAATGGGACCCGGAAACTGGACTGGGAATGCTTTTTTTTTTTTTTTTTTTGGTCCTGGAGATCGAACTCATGTTACACCTGCTAGGCAGGTGCTTACACCACTGAGCTAAATCCCTGGCCCCGAAAGTGCTATTTTTAACGTGCTGAATTACTCTACTGAGTGTCTCAGATTCGGCCCAGTCTGTGAATACACAGTAATTTTCTGTTGATGCAGATCCATATTTATTGGTATGAAACCATAGTCAAGATATATAAATATTGAAGTTTTTAAATATACATGCTAAATTTTAAATTCATTTAAAAAAACATTTTCATGCATATACAGATTAGAATGTAATTTTGGTGCAGATATAGAACTGCATAGGTATTTTCCTTTTTGTCCTCCCAAAATAAGTATTGATTTTTGGAAGACTTTGTGGGATAATAAAAGAGATTACATTTTTTCATTTAGTTGAGGAATCATCATTACTTATAGATTCCAGAGTCACACATGGATATTTCAGCCAGTGTGCGTTTTTGTGAGAAGACGAAACAGTTAGGACAGGCACAGGAGCCTTTCAGAGTTTCAGAGTCAAACCATTGGTTTCCTCATCAATGAGGCCTCTGTTTAAGAAGTTTTTATTTCCTGTCGTTCATTGGTGAGAGCCCGCGGCTCCTCGCTGCATCCCCCAGAAAGCAGCCTGCAATCCAGTGTTTTGAAAGGGGAGCTTAGCTTTCTCCACACAGGCTTTATAGGGGCCGCCCTCGCTAATTCTGTGGCTGATTTTTATTTCCTGTGAGCCTCATGACTATCTTAAGGCTGCCAGTCTTCCTAAGTGTGTTCTTATTACAGTAATTCTGGCTATATCTGGGCACCAGGGTTTAAATGAGATTGTTCTCCTTTGTTTTAGCTCCCGCCTGCCCAGCCTCTCCCAAGGCTTTGCGTCCTGGGGTCACGCCCAGCTCTGCTTTCACATGGGCTGAGAACGCGGCTCGGCGGGAGTGGGCCAGATCCCTGCTGCCAAAATGACGGTGATAATAGAACCAAGGTGCACAGACGTGTGCGATAGGGTGAGGACAGGTGTGTCTCTGTGTCCTGCGCACTCGTGTGCTGACCAGTGCTGCTTCCCAGTTCCAGGGAGAGTGAAGGGACAGTGGGGACACTTCCCAGATCCACCACTTTTCAAAAAACAGGAGCAGCAAGGTGACAGATACGCTGAGCTTCTCTGTACATGTTTTCCAGAGGCGGTTCCATCCATCCGTCCATCCAGCCATGCATTCACTCATTCTTCCACTCATTCATTTTTTGTTTAACTTTTACCAGTGTGCAGCTGCCCCCAGCTCTGCCCAGGACTGCTTCATGTGTATGGAACTACACCGAGTCTGATACAAACTGTATTTTTAAAATCCAAAATACAAATTCCCAGACAGCTCTAGTGAACTTAATGATAAGTCGTGTTCATATTCATCTGAAATGACTTCCTTCTACACAGTGAAGAACTTACTTCCGTATATGCAGAGTCCACCACTCCACCATTACACCTTTGCACCTTTTCTTCAAGAAAGTATGCTGCCTGCCCTGTAATGTAGCTTACAATCATTTCTCAAATGCCTGTATAAAATTTCTCTTTTTATCTTGTATCATAATAGAATTTTTTTTTTTTTGTTACGTGATTCCTGGAATTTGGCAAGTGAAGAGGAAAATAAGTGAAATAGACCTTCATTTGTTAGGAGATTAACAGTGATTGGTAACGTGAACCTTTTGGAATTTTGTGAAGTTATGCACTAACTTCCAAAGGGGTAAAATGCACATAAATGCAAAAATTTTCCTTAAGATTTGAAAGGTTTCCTGGATCTCCTGAACATTGTCCTGAGCCTGGCTTGAGAGCAGCTACTTCCAAATGAAGCTGAACTGAAGGAATAGAAAAGATTAGAAAGTGCATTGAAAAGAAATTGCCTGTAATATTCCTGTAGTAGTGATCATTAACTGCATAACAACTTACAATATGTCCAGTTAAGAATTGAGTAAATATGCCAAGTCAAGACTTGGGAGGAAAAGATAAAGGCTGACTATAGTAAAATCTGACCCAAGATTACAAACATAAAATAACACCCACAATCAAGAATTAAGAATTAGCCAAAAACAAGTTATGAGTTAGGAGATCCTTATATTAAATATTTAAATTCACTGGTTGATTTTTTAGCAAACGCTGTCAAAATATTCCTCAAGTTATAAAATAGCCAGTCAATAAGTAAATGTACTAGAAAAGCAGACCTATTCAGATGTGTTTTTAATGTATTTTGGCTTTGATTGTTAACCTGAAGAACGGGAAGACCCAGTTAAGCTGAGCTCAGTGAGTTAAGCGTCTGTCCCTTTACATTAAGACCCTTTTCACATTCCTGGCTTCTCTACTTCAGAAACGTTCTGGTCTCCAGATCATAATTGCTCCTCACCGGGCCTTTGGGGAAGCAGGGTAACCGCCAGAGGGGTGGTGGCCTCCCCAGAGAGTCCCGCTGTGGAGGCTGGGCCTGGACACCTTGAAGCCCCTCCCCCACAGGGATGAGGCTTTGGAGCAGCGCCAGCTGTGACGTCCCAGTCCGGCATCTTGACTGTCCATTGGGTAGCGTGAGGCTTGGACCGGGATGCTGGCAAGTGGGTCTGTATTTCCTGGATGGAATGGCCCCAATCTCCTTCCAGTCCAGACGTACAATGGCAAACTTGATTTCTAGTGGTTGACTTACGGAATCAGACAGCATCCACCTTCCCGAAGCTGCCACGGCAGCTGAAATTGCTGCAGTTACATTTTGAGGCACTTTCCCAGATCTGAAAGGACAGTCGCCGTTTAGAGAACATGTCCCCTAAGAGGTTCCCGTGTGCCTCGGCCCTGCCCTCCCTGGCCCGGAGCCTACCCAGAGATGGGCCCGCAGGTTCTCTTCCCAGCAGCACCCTCCAAGACCTACTCCAGCCTCCAGGACAAACGTGAGGTAAAACGAAACATTAACAGACAAAGAGAATCTCGCACTGCTAGAGTTCTCTTGTTATTTATTTTCTCCGTAGCATTTCGCTTTGGTTTTTGATGTTGGTTGATATCCAGCTGCATATCGAACCAGCGTCTCTCCCGTCCAAGGCCTCAGGTTTGATGCAGCTGGACATCACTCAGGAGACTGGGAGAGCCCCTGGTTGGGTCACTCCTGAGCTTCTCCTCTTGCAGTTGGAAGACAGCGGTTAAAAAAAAAAGAGAGAGAGAGAGAGAGAAAACTTTATGCAATTGCATAAGCAGTTATTTCTGCTTATGCAATTGGGCTTTAAAATGCTCTTGATGGGCTCAGGATTGCAATTCTACAGAAAACACATTTCTTCAATTATCAAATCTCCACTGCAAAGTTAAATACGTGGTGCTTCTCAAGAGAACTCGCGGGCCCCATCACTGGACTGTGTCCCTGTCCCATTCAGAGAGGGCCACGTTATTTAAGCTGCAGCCTCCCTGCGTCTCGCTGTCCAGCTGAACGAGTCCTCCTCATCCTCAGGCAGCCGTGGGCTGGCGCTGTTGGTGGCGTTGGTGGTGTTGTGTGTGGTTGCTGCATGGCTGTGTGTTGGTCCGTGATCTGTGTGTGACTTTGTACCGCCGCCGCTAACTCTGTGTCTCTGTGACTGTTTGCGCTGCTAGCTGCTACACTGAGGCCACCACGCTGTTCTCCAGGCAGTCCACGCTTGATGACTTAGACGGACCAGACCCTGTGCCCAAAACGAGCGAGCGCTCGCGGCCTCGGCTCCGTAAAATGCTCAGCATGGACATGTCCTCCTCCTCCGCTGACAGTGGCAGCTTGGTGTCAAGGTGCTTACCTCGTGCATGCTTTGTTCCGTGTCTCATCACCGTCTCCTCCTGAGGGCGCGGCCGGAGCGGGCCCCTGATGTGTGTCTCTTCTGTTTCCGTCTTTGTTTTAGAGTTTGCATGATTAACCACAGCATTGCTGCTGGCCTTTCAGAGACACGGTGGCCCCGGACAGCTCTCTGGGAACCTGACCACTCCTTAGCTTTTGTCCGTTAGGAACTTCTTAAAAATCCTTATCGTAGGGCCAGGTATATAGCACAGCGGCGCAAGCACCTGCCTGGCAAGCATGAGGTCGGTTCGATCCCTGGTACCAAAAAGAAAAAAACTCTTATCATAAACTTGGTCCTTTAAGTATTTCACACTTCCTATTTTCTAAGACGTAAGCCTGTTGCCTGCATTCAACTTTGAGCTTTTGAAGGCAGCCCTCAGAGAGGAAAACGTTTCATTATTGTACCAAAAAATGCATACAGTAGTAAAAAGTGAAAATCTGCCTTGTGTTACTATTTGATAAACAGAAACTGCAGAGAGCACGTGTACTCAGCTAACATAAAAGTGTACGTTTTGCCACTGGCTTTTTTTTTTTTTTAATGGTACTGGGAATCGAACTGAAGGCCTCACACTTGCCAGGCAGGTGCTGTGCCACTGAGCTATAGCCCAAGGCCCTTAGCACTGGCTTTTGAAAAGAATTAGTATTATACAGTAGACTGTGTCACCTTTGTAGACTATCTCTTGTTTTAACTGCAAAGAAAAAAGATATGTATATGTATGTGTGTGCATATATATATACACACGCACACACACACATATATTCTGGGCTTAAATCTACTCACTAAATCCTACTGTAAACAGTAATCACTTAGAAATGAAATTGTCTGCATTTGAGCCCAGACTGCTTTTTGAGTTCCCCAAGAATAGTGGACAGGGCCTCAGCTATGTGAAGTGACCCAGCCCCAAGCCGAGGCCCTCGGTGGGCACGGCAGCCGTCACAGGGCCCCTGCTTCTGTGGGCAGGCGCTGCAGCAGGCCCGTCGAGCAGGCACGTGCTCCCTGGATGTCCTCTGGCGGGCAAGAATTTGGCACTCAGCCACACAGGCACTGACGGCCCCGGCCACAGGGACCGAGCTCCACATGGTTTCCGGTCATCCTGGAAGCTGGGTCCGGTGGCACGGAGTTAGTGCCAAAGGTCTGGAAACCCCCAGAGCCAGGGTCAGTTCCATGGCTTCCTGGGAGGCCCTGTCCCTTGAGGTCAGTCTCAGCAAGGCTGGTCAGGGCTGGCTTCCTGCTCTCTGAGGGCCACGTCCTGGGGGTTCAGCCCCCAGCAGGCTCCAGGGCTCCTGCAGACCTGGCTCTTCAGGCCCAGGTTGCCCGAGGGCGCTTGGTTCACTGTTTCTCACTGACTGCACTGCGGGTGGTGGGGAGAGAAAGGGATGCAGTCCGGGCACTGAGGACCCCGCACACTGTGCGGCTGGCAGTGTGCTTCAGGCCTGGCCCAGTGGTCCCCGCCCACGGACTCCAAGTCCCCGGAAATTGCTGTCCCTCCTCCTGCCAGGCCGTGAGTCGAAGGGCATGGCTGTTCCACTCCCACTTCCAGCCTCTCCTGCTTGAGCCTGGAGAAGAAGAAGGGACAGATGTGGGGGAAGGGGGAGAAAACAGCACGGAGCGTTGGTGGGGTAGAGAAGCTGGGAGCAGAGAGGCTGAAGCTGCCGGCAGGTGTGGGACCAGAGCCCCGGGGTGCAGCCAGCAGCCCAGCCCGAGGAGATGGCGCTGGGAGGGGAAGGTGACCTGGGGGAGGGGCAGCACCCCCTAGAAAAGCGGAGGACTCAGAAAGGCTGCCTGCCTAGGGGTGGAAGAAATTCGGTCAAGTGTGCTGCACACCAGGAAGAAAAAGGCAAGGCCTGGGAAAGCGAGGAGGAGGAAGTCAAAGGGGGTGATTCTTAAGGGTGCATTTGCTTGGTCCAGCCAGAGAGGTGGGACTGCCAGCAGACCGCGTCCCCATGAGACTCAGGACTGAGGACTGAGCCGCCCGCTCCCATCCACAGGCCCTGCTTAAAGCCACAGTCCTGCAGGGCGTCTGTCCCTCCCGCCGTGTGCACAGGTGGAGACCCTGGGTTTGCTCCCTGCTCTGGGCTTGGTGGTGACATTGCATTCAAGGCCTCTGGTTGCGGTTTCTGCAGCTCAGGGCTGAAAATCCTGAAGGCTCAGGACAAATGCACTGCGGCCACACAGCCTGGAAGTTGGTAGATGGGGTTCTGTCTGGGGCAGTGTCTTGTGACCTGGAGAGTCCAGGCCATGAGGACACTGAGTCAGGGCCTGGCCCTTCTCTGTCCCCGCAGCGAGCCCACCCAGTGCACCATGCTGTACTCCCGTCAGGGGACCACGGAGACCATCGAGGAGGTGGAGGCTGAGGTGGAGGAGGAGGCAGTGGGCGCCCAGGTGGAGGAAGCAGAGGAGGCCAAGGAGGAGGAAGAGGAGGAGGAGGAGTACGGGGTGGGGTACGGGGCGGAGGCTGAGGAGGCCGGCCTCACTCCCGAGGACGAGGACGAGGACGAGGACGAGGACGAAGACGAGCTGCCGCAGGTCTCCACGGACGATGGGGAGGTGGAGGCTCCACCCTCCTACAGCAAGGCGGTCACCTGCCAGCACTTGTCCTTCGGCTCGCAGGATGGCGTCAGGGCCAAGAACCACATGGCGATCAGCCCGGACGACAGCCGCACCGACAAACTCGAGTCCAGCCTGCTGCCGCCCCTGACCCACGAGCTGACGGCCAGCGAGCTGCTGCTCAACAAGTAAGAGCCTGGCCCCCCTCACGCCGGCTGTGCGCGCCACGCGGGAAGTGTGTGTGTCAGAGGCGCACAGCCCCGGCGGCCAGTCACACTGGGGCACTCGGGTGACAGATTTTAGACCCAGCAAGACCATCGGAAGCCCCAGTGACCCCCGCTAATGAACAGTGTCTCCTGCAGCCATGCCACCTGATCCTCAAATCCCACATCAGAGAGTGACCCTCCCAAAGATCCCAAATCTGACCTCTGTCAGGTGCAGACCTGGTACCAGAAGTGGTTGATTTCGTGTCCAGAGACTTCATTTTATTTACTTGTGTGAACACACCTTCAGGCTGCGTGAATACAGTGCATAGGAGACACAGATGAGCCTGAGGTGGAGACTTGGGTTCCAAACTCCGGACACCCGGTCCTCACGCAGGCTCCGCGGTCTGTGAACTCCCCGCTGCGAAGTGCGCCCCGCCCCTCGAGTGTCAGACCAGGGCTCCTCAGCGGGATAGGAACCTGCAGGGTGACTGGGCCTGGGGCAGGGCCAGGGCGGGGTCGGGGGTCGGGGCCCGCCTCAGGGGGTCCTCCGTGTCGGCAGGATGTTCCACGACGACGAGCTGGAGGAGTCTGAGCGCTTCTACGTGGGCCAGCCGCGCTTCCTGCTGCTGTTCTATGCCATGTACAACACGCTGGTGGCCCGCTCCGAGATGGTGTGCTACTTCGTGATCATCCTCAACCACATGGTCTCGGCCTCCATGATCACCCTGCTGCTGCCCATCCTCATCTTCCTGTGGGCCATGCTGTCCGTGCCCAGGCCCAGCCGGCGCTTCTGGATGATGGCCATCGTCTACACCGAGGTGGGTGAGGCAGGGCCCGCAGCACCACGGGGGGGCCAGTGTCACTCCCAAGGGACAGGTGAGGCGCGGGCTCAGGGACCGGCCAGTGGCGGGAGGCATCCGGGGTCCACCGCCAGCCCCGCAGAATCAGCACTGGGGGCAGGGGCGGGGGTGGGTCCCTGCAGAGCGGAGTGGGGAGCTGGGGGCCCGGGCACAGTCCATTTCGGGGCCCACAGTCAGGGTCCTACCCAGACACAGAAAGTCTGAGGGACCGAAAAGGTGGCGCCCCGTCCCATCCCAGTGGGCAAAGGAGCCGCCTTTCCCGTCCATCCCGCCCCCTTAATTCGGAATCAGCCCCAAGACCCACAAGGGAGGGAGGCTCACGGGCCAGGTCCCGGGGTGCTGGCCTGCTCAGTCAGGGCCGTCGCGCTGCCCTGCCTTCTGGCCGCTCCGTGCTCCAGGCAGATGGGTCAGAGCCCGGGAGCGCGGGGCCTTCAAGTCAGTCGGCAGCCGGTGAGTGCTCAGAGTGAGGTCGGAAGGGTGCGGAGACAGCTCGGTGTTCCCCAGGCTGACTTCCTGTTCATCACGGTCCGTGCCTCGCTCAAGTTCCCTCCATCAGCTGACCCCGGGCTGGGGGCGGACGGCACTCCCCAACCCCGTCAGCGCAGGGCAGCCGCCAAGTGCCCGTCCTCACCTGGGGGAGCAGGAGAGGCACCAAGAACAGAAAAGGGAACATGAGCTACTTACACAGCTTTCATTTTAAAAATAAAAATGTTACCCGGGCCCAGCGGTACACAGCTATAATCCCAGCACTCCGGAGGCCAAAGCAGGAGAAGCCCATGTTCAAATCCAGCCAAGGTGCCTCAGCAGTTTTACTTAAAATAAAGATAAATAAAAACTGGGCTGGAGAAGCAGCTCACTGTGAAGGCCCTGGGTTCAGTCTCCAGTGTCTCAAAGGACGAACCAAAACAGCTCTTTGTTACACCGGGGCTCTCTGTTTCCCAAAACATCAAGGAACGAAGTAAATGAGAAATTAAATCGAAGCGAATTCACCGTGCAGTTGGAACTATCGCCCGACCCTGTGAACTGTGCCGGGCATGAGAACACAAAGAGAAACAGGGAAAAGCAGTGGTTTCCGTCGCGCGAGGCTCGCGGCGCGGGTGATGGGCGTGAGGGAGGGCGGTGGGCGCCCTGTGCGCTGTCCCAGGAGGAGCCCGGTCCACGCCAGCAGCGACCCAGTGCAGAAGGCACGTCCTCGGAGACAGGGTGCGGTGTGGGTTAGGCGGGCCGAGCCCCCCGCCCTGCTCTCATCTGTGAGGCGCTCGCAACGCTGAGTCCCGGCCCTGCGCAGCCCGAGCCGGGGTCGATGACTCTTGCTCCATGTGGCTGCGTGCGTGCCTGGGTGCGTGCGTGCCGGCCCACAGCTGTGACGTGGGTGTCCCCTGAACATCCGTGTCACCCCTTCGCCTATCACCCTGTTCCTGAAGGGAGAATGAAATGGGTCTAATTCCCAGCACCCCGCTGCAGGTGGCCATCGTGGTGAAGTATTTCTTCCAGTTTGGCTTCTTCCCCTGGAACAAGAACGTGGAGGTTAACAAGGACAAGCCCTACCACCCCCCGAACATCATCGGCGTGGAGAAGAAGGAGGGCTACGTGCTCTACGACCTCATCCAGCTCCTGGCCCTCTTCTTCCACCGCTCCATCCTGAAGGTACCGCGGGGCCGTGGGCACCGGGCTGGGCTCCGACCCTCGCGCTCACCGCGTGGCAGTGCTGCCTGAGGTCGGGCTGTGGTTTGGGCTGGAGCGCATGGCCTCTCGTCTCCAGGGCAACTGCTGCCGTCTTCTCGCTGTCCCTCCCCGAACGGTGATCTCATTGTCCCTTTCCTCCTGTCCAGTGCCATGGCTTGTGGGACGAGGATGATGTCGTGGACAGCGGTTCTGACAAGGAGGACTCGGACGCCGAGCTGTCCCTCGCTCGCAGCCGCAGGGACTCTGCCGACTCGCTCAAGTCCATCAACCTGGCCGCCTCGGTGGAGTCGGTGCACGTGACCTTCCCCGAGCCACCCGCGGCCGTGCGCAGGAAGCGCTCGAGCTGCAGCTCCCCGGACTGCCCGGGGTCCAGCTTCTCCTCTAACAGGTCCAAAAGAGGTGCGTGTCCCGCGGCAGCTGTTCTGGGGCTGGGGCCGGGGCACCGAGTCAGCCCCCGGGGGCTGCCGGGGGACAGGTGCTGCACCAGGCGGGAGGAGAGTGCGGAGCACGTTCAGGCCCTGCCTCTGCTCAGAGCGTCCGATTCCATCCCGGAACAAGGATTTGAGGTCGCTGTGAGCAGGGCCACCCAGCCCCAGGGGCCGCATGAACGCTAGGGATGCTGCAGGTGGACGTCCTCCTGGTGCGTCCAGGGTGCCCTCCGTCACAGCTCAGTTTGAAAACAGGTTTCCGTGTAGTCAGTGGGGACTGTCAGCCAGACCGTTCAGTCACTTCCGAAGCTGGTTGCTGATTCTTCACTAGACCTCGTGCAGACAAGAAGTGACACCCTGCTGTGTGTTTCGGGGTGCGAGGTTGGGAGCTCTCCAAACACCTGTGTGTGTCCCTCTTGAGGGCCAGTTTGCAGACAGACACTGGGAGGCCAGGTCACACTCCTTATGTGGGTGAGCAATTAGGGTACAAGGCAGGGGCCACATGCCCTGTCTGGAAAAGCTGCAACTTTGGTGCCACAAAAGCCGTTCTTTGACATGCCCCCTCCTGAGACAATGGGTCAGGGACTGTCAGGGCAGAGCCACCCCTAGGGCGAAGCCCCCACAGACAGACCCCTCAGTGCTGAGCACATCAGGCCCATGCCCCAGCAGCCAGACCAGGCCTCCCTGAGTGGCTCCCGGGCCCCTGGAGTCCCTGCTGGTGAACCCCGAGCCTGCACTGAGCATCTTCCCACTGTGGCTCCCCAGGCAGCACGAGCACCCGGAACAGCAGCCAGAAGGGTGGCAGCATCCTGGGCGTGAAGCAGAGGAGCAGGAGGGAGCTGTACGTGGAGAGGCTGCAGGAGCACCTGGGCCAGGCCAAGAGCTTCACCGTCCGGAAGTGAGTGCGGGGCTGCCGGCCACCGCGCCCTTTGCTCCACCAGGGACCAGGCCCGCACACACCGTCTGGTTACCTGGAGTGCAAACCACCCGTGCTTGCATTGTTCTTAAAAGTCATTTTCCAGTCAGCGCAGTGGCATTCGTGTCCACGCTTTTCCCACTGGAACAAAGCAGACAAATGACTCCGGGGTCCTCGGGGCACAACCCAGAGCAGTTCCCGCCCAGCCCAGTGGATGGGTAGAGCCATGAGGCAGAGCCAGGCAGGCCTCGGGTGCGCTCACGCAGCTGGGTCACCAGTGTCACGGGGCTGCTCCCCAGCACCTGCACGGGCCCTGCGCACCCTCTGGGGCCTCCCCAGATGGCAGGTCTATGGGGCTTGGCGGGGCCAGGCCTGTGGGCTGCCAGCCGAGCTGGTGGTGCTCAGAGCCCAGTGCGGGGAAGGCAGAGTGGGCAGAGAGATAGTCAGGGCCAAGAGGCTCCGTGTGGAAGGACGGGACAGGAAGGAGACAGAAGCAGGCGCCTTAGCTCACCCAGTCCGAGCCCCATGTCCCCTAGGGCTATCTCCACCCTCCCCCGTGCCCCTGTGCCCCGGGTCCTGTGGCACCCAGCTCTGCAGAATGTGCGGCAGCCTGGAGGTCACGGGGACAGTATGGCAGCACGGTCGGCCACGTGGCGGCCCCATCCGCGGCAGACCCTCGCTGGGAGAGGGACGCGGAGCAGGGACGGGGACAGCCCGGTTGCACTCCCGACCTGCCCTCTCAATGCACGCGCACGGCTCTGTCTCCCAGGACTCTGCAAATCTACGTGCCCATCCGGCAGTTTTTCTACGACCTCATCCACCCTGACTACAGCGCTGTGACCGACGTGTACGTGCTCATGTTCTTGGCCGATACCGTGGACTTCATCATCATCGTCTTTGGCTTTTGGGCCTTCGGGGTAGGTTGGCCCACTGACCGAGCGGCCGCCTTCCACCCTGGGAGAGGCCGCTCGGCACCAGCCCGCGCTGTTTTCCCCAGAAACACTCAGCGGCAGCGGACATCACCTCCTCGCTGTCCGAGGACCAGGTCCCCGGGCCGTTCCTGGTCATGGTCCTCATCCAGTTTGGCACCATGGTGGTGGACCGCGCGCTCTACCTCCGGAAGACCGTGCTGGGCAAGGTCATCTTCCAGGTCATCCTCGTGTTCGGCATTCACTTCTGGATGTTCTTCATCCTGCCTGGGGTCACGGAGAGGTGAGCATCCCGGTGCCCCTGCAGGCAGATCCCCAAGGCCCTCGCTGCAGATGCGTCCACACGTGGCCGGGGCCGAAATCCGTGCTAAATGGGAGCAGATGTGAAGCGGAGGTGGGGTCCTGCAGAGCGGCCGAGCCGGCTTTCATCTGAGGTCGGAGAAACGCTTTTCAGAGTCAGAGAAGCTGCAGCCTTTGAGGCTGGGGCGTGGTTGTCGTGGAGAGGATCTGGGCACACAGTGGGGGTGCAGAGGGGCCGAGAGGGTGTCAGACGGGCGTGACGGGGAGTCGAGGCTGGAGGAAGACAAGACCACGGGCAGGGGCCGGGGCTGTCGTCCCCACACCACAGGCGAAGGGGGGACCCTCGCCCCTGCCACTCTGTCCCATGGCAGTCGCTGCTGGCCGAAGCGAGCTGAGGGTCAGGCAGAGGAGGTGACAGTGGCGCCTGAGGCTCGGGGGAGCTGTGGCCGCCGTCCTCCGGGGTCCGGGGCCTTGACCTCCGTTCCCGCGGGTGCTGTCTCCCTCCTCTGGAGCGCTGTGCTGTGCTGGCTCTCAGCCCTCAGCCCAGCGTCCCTGCTTCCAATGGGTGTCCCACCCCGCGCCTCCACCCACATCGGCCCTGGTGCCCGAGGTCACGCCTCACATGTGAACCAATGAGTGTCTAGACTCGCACTGCCGGGTCTCAGTACTGTGGGAATCCCCGCCTCCAGTAACAACTGATGTGATACAAACATTTTAACCAGAAAAGGAACTAGGAAAATGTTCCTGAGGCTGTGTTGGAACTAAGAAAATGAAGGCTTCTCCCCAGAAAACACCCAGAAGCCCAGTAGCATCTCCATCCTGCATCATATCATGGGAATGAGTGCACGAGGCACCTTGAAAGACACGGCAAATGCTTGATTTTCTTCCTTAAATTTATTCCAGTAAAGACATGGCCACTAGTCCAGCCCAAATGCTCACTCGCACTTTGAACACATGCGTCCTGCCTTCGTGCCACTTTCTGGAGCGGTTCTGGAATCCTCTTCCCCTACTGGTGCTGCTGTGGCTGCCTCAAGTTCCCAAATGGACTCAGAACATGTCCATTTCGTGGTCATTCTGATCTTGAGGAAGACCCAGAGCTGGCGAATAAGGTGGATGAAGACACCATCGCGATTTTAGGCGTCTGTCTTTCTGTTTAATGTGCTTGACTGCAACGTTCACCATATTTTTGATCAGTCTCAGGGAAGGCCTCCAGAACTGCTTCCGAAAATGGCAAGAATGTTGAAGTAAGTGTGTTCTCAGCAAGGGGAAAAATTATGAAAAGAATGACAATATGTCTTTTAGTGTAATAAATTTTTTTAATTGGAATATTCACTGTATATTTTGATCATACCTCATGGCTCAGATTATAAGAATAATTCAAGATACTAGAATTGCCTCATGAGAATGTTGTGAATCTTATTTGTTATTCTTTAAAATAATCATAGTATGCTCTACAAATATTTAATTAATCTCGGCTGGGAGTTTGGCTCAGCGACTTAAGCGCCTGTCTGATAGGCGCAAGGTTGTGAGTTCAATTCCCAGTGCCGAAAAAAAAAAATTAATCTATCTCTTAAGTCAGAGAAATAAACCAAATGTAACACCCAAGTCAGCCAAATGATGAATTTAGGGATTTTTTTTCTGATAAATCAAAGCATCCAGTAGAAGGCCCTGTCTACCAGTCTCCACAGAAATTCCCAGTTTCAGAGAATGTAACCCTCAAAACCTTCCTGAAATTGCTTCCTAGTGTTATAGATTAGAACAGTGGAAGCCCCTGAAGAAGAGTGACCCCCACCCTGCCCAGCTGGCCATGCTGACACCAGATCCCTGCCCTGCCTTCTTGGGCCTCGGGTCTCCTTTCCCCTGGGGAGCGTCCTGCACTTTCTTCCAGCATCATTTAGAGTAGCCCAGCCCTGTCCTTCACAGGCCTGTAGAGTGTGGGTAGGGCTGGCGGTCCCCGTCACAGGGCCTGGATCTCTGCCGTATCCCCACTGGAACCCACAGAGACCTGTGTTCCTTGTCACCAAGGTCACTCCAGCAGGATCAAACGATGGCCAAACAGCTTTCTCGTCCTGCTGGTATCAGTGTCCTATTACTGTCTCAGCAAATCATTGCAAATCCAGTGTCTTAAACCAACACAAATATACCATCTTAGGGTTCTGTGATCAGCATTCCAACAGGGGCTCAGTGGGCTGAAGTCCAGGTGGCGGCAGAGCAGCCTTCTTCTGCTGGATCTGGGACAGGACCCGGCCTTCTGCATCTCCTGGAGGCTGCCCACATCGCTTGGCTTGCGGCCCCTTCCACATCTCCCAAGCCAGTGATGGTGCTCTTGTCCTGTTCTGGAGGTGTCTCTCTGACCACTTCTCCATCCTCAGGTCTCCCATTGAGGACTCTGGGGTTGACTTGGGCCCATGCGAATAACCCAGAATAATCTCTCCATCCCCAGGTCCTTGACTTTGACCACACCCTCAGAGGCCTGTCAGCCAGCCGTAGGTATTGGGATGTGCGCGTCCTTGGGGGCTGTGATTCTTGCTATGACAGTTCTCTACCAGGCTCTCGAGAGCAGCAGCACCTTCCGATCGGAGCAGAGCAGACCTGAGTTCTCCAAAGCAGCCCCCGTGTGTTTTCACTCAGCGCCTTCCTTACCTGACCCATAGAACAACCACTTCCACACGACCACGTGCTAAGTCCACACTGCGTGCTGCAAACTGGACTTTATCCTCTTCAAAGCCGGCATTGAACCGTGTAGCACTTGCAGTGTCCCCTTGAGCTATTTTCTTCCACTTCTCTGAGCTTTGCTGGTCGCATTCTCCTTCCCTGCTCCATGAGGCTGACTCTGGTGACCTGCATGGTGAAGTTCTGGGCCACCTCGTGCAGGAAAGCTCCTTTGGCATCACAGTCTAAGCCAGAGTCCCTTCCTTTGTGTTCTAGACGTGCTCTCCGTCCAATAATTCACTTCACTCTATTATGATTGCCAGCTTCATTATCTCTCTCTTCTAATAATCTCTAGACAACTTGAGACCAAGGTATTGTGTGTTCATCAACTTTCTGTCATGGTAACAAAACGTAATCAACTTCTAAGGTAATCAGCTTCTAAAGAGGAAAAATATTTTAGCTGATGGCTTCAGAAGGGTCAGTGCATGGGCTCTGGCCGCGTTGTTCTGAGCGGAACATTATAGCCAGGGCATGTGGAACAAAGCTGCTCAGCTCATGGTGGTTAGGAAGCAGAAAGGAAGGGGCGGATCCCCTACCCCCTCCAAGGCCACACCCCCAGTGACCTCACTCCCTGCCTGCAGGCCCCGCCTCCTGTGGGTCAATGGTTGGGATCCATTCTGGATCTAAACTATAGCAGGCTGCTTTTCATCTCCTCCTAGCATCTAGCAGATGTCTTCACAGGGCTCGTCTGGGCGTGGCTGTAGATAAGTGCCAACTCGTGAGATGTTTCTGATGAGTGTGTGATGAAAGACGTTTGGGAGTTGACAGTAAGTTCCCAGAACAGCGATGGCGAACCTTTTGGAACTTTCAGTGTTAATGAACAGCCAGCTGCAGCGCACCTGCCAGAGGTTCGCCACCATTGTCCTAGAAATGTGGATGGCAACTTTCAATGGAGATACTCAATTTTTGTCTTTTGAATCTATTAGCTTAAAATGTGATTGTGTTTTCTGTGCCTTTATTTTCTAAGGATCATGCTTTTTATTTTTTATAAAAATTTTGGTTTACTATAGTTGGAAAAGATTTTTAAGTAGAAAAAGTAACTGGCCGTTTATCCAAGAGTTCGAGCAGCCCTCACCTAGTCCAGAGTGGAGGTACGCAGGCGTCCCACCAGCGTGAGTAGCCTGGCCCACCCTGAGGACAGCCACTGTGTGACGAGCTCCGCACTCTGGCCACAGAGATCGTCTCTGTCTCTGTGAATGTTGCCGTTCTAGTGCCCCAGCTTGGCTGGGCCTTATTTTGGAGTATTTAGCAAGATGTATAGGACTGGCCAGCCTCCTGTCACATCTGCCAGCACATCCCTGACAGTATCGTTCCTTGTCACTTCAGACCACGAGGCCATCACACACTGGCATCGTGGTTTGTTTCCCCACCTCAAGCGCTGCTCCTGAGGGTGGCGTGGGGCCCGGAACACTCACGCGCCAGTGGAGGCTGCGGATGGGGCAGCTCTGGGAGGCGGTCCGGTCATCTGCGGGTTTCTGTTCATCTCCCGTGTGATCCGGCTGTTGTATGTACGTGGAAATGTAAGCCTGTGTCCACAACAGGCACGCACATCGAGGTTTATGGCAGCTTTATGCAATGATCCCTAACAGGAAGGAGCTGGTGTCCACGGAGCACATTTTAGGATGGAATACAACTCGGCAAAAAGGGAGGGATCCTTGGTCACACGACAGTGGGAGGGACTCTCAGAGTAGTTAGGAAGGGGCACAAACTGCAGGTTGCATTAATAGAATTTTAGGAAATGCAGACGAAGTTGCCATGACAGGACACTGCTCTGTGGTCGCCGGGAGGGAAGGAGGACCACAGAGGGCTCCTGGAAACTTCTGGGTGTGAGGACGTTTCGGGGTGGCGAACATGTCTGCTGTCTTGACCGCTACTGCTTTCAGTGGTCTGACTGAGGAAAAAGGTCAACAGTTAGCCGATCGACAGGCCTCAAACCTATTTACTCTGTGCCAAATACAGCCGAGTAAAGCTGTTATAGGGAATGACTCAGTTGATGTTTAAAGCCTGAGTTTCTCTGTAAACGCTTTTCTGTGTGTCTTTGGATAACATGATAAAGGATAATGAGTATCTACAGTGTGTTGGGGTCTGTGACAGGCACCAGTCTCTAACATTCGTAGTGCCTTTCATCGTATACAAGAACACTGGTTATATTTCTTCTCCTTTTAGCCTGAGAAAATTGGACTCAACAGACGAAGCACGCTGGCCAGGGGCACACCCATTGGTCAGTGCAGAGTGTGGCTTTACCAGTTTTCTTTCCTCTGTAAGATTGATTGATTGATTGATTGATGATTGTGGCAAAGCTTCCCCCAGAGCCCATCACACACTGAGGCTCCACGGCTGAGCTCCGTCCCGCCCCCCCCCCCGTGTATTTCTGTTCAATCTGATAGTTCAGTGTAGGGTGTCAAGCACAGGGGCAGTTAGAGTGAACGACATCATGCAGGCGTCTGGCCAGCGTTCGGGGAAATACTTCATCCCCACTGCCCTGAGGCTGCCGTGGCCGAGGTCAAGGTGAAACTACTGAGGACGTTGGGACCGAGGGGCCAAGGTGGACGCCAGGAGAGGGAAAGAGGAGCATCTCAGTCCTGAAGGCAAAGGCACAGCTCTTCGTGGACGTCCACTGAGAAGGAAGTGAATGAAATGAGCAGAGACCGTCAGTAACAGAGTCCATGGCGACAATGGCAGCCAAGGGGACGCTGAGCCCGAAGGCCTTTGGTCCCGCCCTGTGGCCGTGTGAGTTTAGACTCCTCAGGGCTCTGACTGTGATTAAAAGGACGGAACCAGTGAGGAAGTTTGCCAGCACCAAGAGGGCAGACCTGATTTCCACGCAGAACCAAAACCATGCACTACGGGCAGAGGCCCCAGCCGGCTCCCAGGCACTGGGCGCCTCCGCTTCCCCGCTGAACAGGCTCAATTTTCAGCTTAAAAAAAATAAATAAAATTAAAAGTGGGTGAGAAATCCAAAGTGAACACAAAAAGTAGTACACTGCCTGTGTAAAACCTTCGAGTGGCGCTCCTGACTTGAAGGACTAAGGGGAGGACACTGAGGTGTCGCTGTGTCAGAAGTCTTCGGTTCTTTTGAAAACGTGCACTGACCAGATCTAAGATCCTGGCAGAGCACTGCATTCATCCAAGCCAGGGAATGTTTCCAGATCTCCTTCTTCCCCGCAAATGGGTTTCTAGGGTGCGGGCTGCGAGCTCTCAGGAGCCACGGCCCCTGGGTCTCCCTGTTCGGCGCACACAGACCAGGTCTGCTGTGGAGGACGCATTTCCAGAAGGCAGTCAGGTGGCAAAGGACAGAGGCGGCAGGATTTTCGGAGAAAACGCTGGTGTCTTGAGGAACAGGTGCCATAGCTTGCGAACAGACCACAGTCCGGGTTTGGGAAGCTTGCTAATCCGTTACCATACCACGCGGGGTGAGGCAGGGAGGAGAACCAGCTGAGACCACCAGGCTTGTGTAAAGGCAGCCCGGTGTGGGATTTGTGTTGCCTGGGTGCAGACAGGCAGAGGAGCGATAAGGCCGTCTACAGGGAGCAAAGAGAAGTGCGCCCCTTTTACGGGGATGGAAAGAAGGCAGGGGACGTTAGGTGGAAGGTTTTAACAGACCTCTCTGGCTGGCTTGCACCTCAGTGGGCAAAGTCATTGAGGCATCCAGTGTAAATTTTCCGGTGTCCCCAGATGTCCCAGGACCTGCAGAATCCCTCGTCCTATCTTGTCTTCTTCACTGAGCTCACCCGCAACAGCTTCGGCTCCGCTGCTGAGTTTGGTTGGCTGCCGGCAAGCTTGCTGGGGGCTGCGGGAGTTAGGTTCGATTTGGACCTTTCCATTACCTGCCCTTAACGACGCGTAGTGAAAGGGAAAGAAAGTGCTCAAAATACATATAACGTCATGTGTGTGTAAGTATGCAAGATAGATAACTACTACTCATTCTCTGTTGGTTCATTAGAAAGAATAGTTTGTGTTGTCATTGATTGTCTGTTTTTTATGCCTAGATTTCCTGACTTGAACAACTACTTCTAAAATAACAATATGTAACATATTAACTTGTATTGACTTCTTACTGTTTTTTTTTTAATTCTGTATTATTTCTACCTTTTTTTGTTTTGCTTTAAAAAAAAAAAATAGAGGGTCCTCTTCCTGAAGCTCTTCCTCCTGCATGCTCCAAGTCGTGAGTCCTTTTAAATAAAAATATAGTCTTTCTTTCATAAGCTTAAACTGGGAATATGGTCACTGCCTCATTTATATTGTAAAAATATGTTGATTAGTAGATTCACTTGAGTAATTTAATGTCGTCGTGGCCATGGCACCTGAATAATGTGCAGAAGTACAGAAGTTGTTTAATTGCTGATTTCTCCCCGCCTCCCTCTGCCCTGGAAGTGACCCACTACGCACAGCGAATTTCTTAGAACTGACTCAGTGGCAGAGGGGAGGTTCGTGTCAGTTTCATTCTACACTGGTGTCTTCCTGTAACGGGAACATCCTCCCCATCATGTTCCACATTTTTGCATCTTGTAGGAAGTTCAGCCAGAACCTGGTCGCTCAGCTCTGGTACTTCGTGAAGTGCGTGTACTTCGGCCTGTCCGCCTACCAGATCCGCTGTGGCTACCCGACACGTGTCCTCGGAAACTTCCTCACCAAGAGCTACAATTATGTCAACCTCTTCCTGTTCCAGGGGTGAGGACGCTTGTCGCGGTCACTGTCGGGGGCACTGAAGGGTGCGTTTCACCCCCTGGGGAGGAAGGCAAAGGAGAATAATGCTGGCACCGACCTAGAACTCTCCTGGCCAGGCCAGGGAGCAGGCGTGGCTCTGTGTCATCGCCGCACAGCTGACCAGGAGGTCGTCCTGGCATCCTCCACCCTGGTTAATCTTTCATGTCGGTATCCTGCCTAATTACTGGGATAATACTTACTGATGAAAATTAGGGTTCCCTAATCCTTAAGTATTAACCCGCTTCTGGGCACGATGTCACGGAGTATTTCAAGTGTGGCCTTGGCCGAAACATCGCAGCCTCATTGTGGACGCATGAGCACTCGCTGGGACCAGGGCGCCCGTCTGCCCCCAGCCGGCCCGATGTGCAGACGCACTTGTCCTGATGGTGAATTAGCTCCTCAGGCAAAGCCTGTTTGCTCCTCCCGGTGGCAGCCTCCCTGGCAGCCTCCCCTGTTTCCTGGAAGTTGTCCCTCAGTGCAAAAGATGAGGCCGCTCCAGGCGCAGCTGGCCACTCGGCAGCCCCAGAGCTGGGAACGGTGACTTACGAGGCAAGGGCAGTGGGGGTGTCAGGGGAGCTAGGTCTGAACCCACCTCTTCTGGGGACTGGATTTGTGCCCAGGCCATGGAGCTGAGGGGTCCCCAGGAAAACTTCTGAGTGAGGACCCTAGGACGAGCCCGGGGGGCCAGGCTGGGGAGGACCTGTGGTGCTCAGGAAGTCCGGGACGTTCCTCGGTGCCTGGAGGGGTCAGGCCAAGACACTGAAATGCAGTGACAGGTGCTCGGCCTCCGGCCCGGCCCCAGGGGCATTTCCTGCTCCCCACGCCACTCCCATCTGCCCTCATCTTTTCCTTCCCAAGTGAGGAGTCTTCACTAACTCATCTGTCACAAAGCCACAGCAGCTCGGGGCCCTGAGCCGGATGATTCTCATAAGGCAAACAAATAAGCGTGAGAGAGCTGAGTGACCCTCAGACTTGCTTGAACTGGAACCCCAGTGGGAAGCATCCTTCAGGGCCCGGCAGTGCGTGAAAAGCACTGGTCCTTCATGGGCTGCCCATGCAAAGCAGCTGTTTCCAAGCGGGGCTCTACCACAGGGGTCACCTGAGAATTTCCCACGAGTCTCAGGGTTTGGACAGTAAGGACCGCAGGAGCCCCGGGACGGAGGGCGATGGGGCCACCCCAGCACCTCTCTGACGCGCTGTGGTTCCCGGCAGGTTTCGCCTTGTCCCCTTTCTGACCGAGCTGAGGGCAGTCATGGACTGGGTGTGGACGGACACGACCTTGAGCCTGTCCAGCTGGATCTGCGTGGAGGACATCTACGCACACATCTTCATCCTCAAGTGCTGGCGGGAGTCGGAGAAGGTAGGACGCCAAGGGAGGTGCTGCTTTCTGCCTGCTTCTCTTGAATACAGCTCAGCTGTGAGACGAACGTGGCTGTCTGCAGGTTTGGCGGCACAGACAAGGGGAGGTGAAGGCAAAAACCATTGTGATCTGTGACACTGGATTTCCGGGCCCCTGGAGTTGGGGATTTCGGCTCTCTGTGCTCCTCAGCAACAGCGTCCAGAGGTTTGCTTCGTTCAGCAGCCGTATATTTTAGTTACGTTTTAAAAAGAAAGGACGCGCTGCTGCACGGCCCATAAGTCCTCAGCGCCCTGTGGGGCAGCGCAGCAGTGGAGCGGGTCAGGCCTGCCGGTGGCCTGGGCTGACCTCCGCCTCCTGCGCCGTTCCCTGCAGAGGAACAGGCCAGCGAACCTCTTTGTGCAGAGGAAACTGAAGTGCCAATCTTTGCTTATGCTTCTAGGTGGAGTATTACGGTTTAAGTATAGGTAACATTACTGTTATTTGTGGAACTTCAGGAGTGTAGCCTATGAAACCAGGACCTCTGGCACACAGCGACTGAAATACCCAACTCCCAGGAGGAGTGGGAGGCGAGTCTGTTTATCTCAGCTCACACACAGACCCTTGGAAAGCTCTGCTGGAGTCTGTATGCTTTCTAGTGCATTCTGCAGCCATCCCTGAGAGTTTCAGCCCCGTCGTCAGGGGGCCACTGTGCGGTGGCCTGGTGTTCGTGGGGTGTGTGGGATTGAAGGAAATGAGGCCCGGCAGTATGCTTGAAATCCTCTTCACACGTGCTCATTTTTAAGGCATAGGGAAATGGGTGTGACAACAAAATGTCTCAGTCCATTCTTTGTTGCTGCAACAAAACACCCATGACCAGCTAATTTATGAAGAAAGGGAGTTTATTGTGGCTTACAGTTCTGGAGGACAGGACGTGCTGGCCCTGCTCGGTTTCCATGGAGGACCACCCGCTGCTCACGTAGGGTGGTGAAGAGAAAATAAGCAGGGGTGTGGGGGAGAGGGGGGGGCTGAACTCCAGCCATAGTTACCCCAGTCCCACAGGAAAGGCATCATTCCCGTCACGAGGACAGACCCTCACGCGGCCCAAACGCTCCCCGCCTCCCCACACTGTGATGCTGAAGACGGAACCTCACCATGAGGTGCGGCGGGGACGGACTATGAGAGCCACCCTGCCACAAGGACCCTGAGGGCGACAGAGAAGTCTAGGCACCATGACCTGTGTGGGAAAGGAGAAAGAACCAAACAGGAAATACTAGGGGTGAATAAGGCAGAAATAATAGCTGTTTTCAACAATGTAAAGTTTTGGATAGAAACGTTTAAAAGCTCTAGTAAAAAAGCTGCAGTAAAAAGCAGTGGAATATAACTGCTGAGGCTGCTCCACTACAGAATTGGCTGTCACAAAACATCGAAGTGTACACAGAGGGTCACGCAGACATAACTTACATCGTGAAGACACTGGATCTACCTCCATGTGTTAATCGGGTTTCTGTCACTGTAACAAAATGCCTGAGAAAATCAACTTAAAAAGACCACAGGTTTACACTGACTCACAGCCCATGGCCGCACAGGACATCGTGATAGGAGGGCACGGCAGAGGAGGTCTGATCACTCAGGACTGAGAAGCCAGACAGGGGGCGCAGCCCCGCAACCCCTCTCTAGCTATGACCTCCCACCAGGCTCCACTCACTTAAGGTTCTGCCACCTCCCCGCAGCACCACTATGAGGAAGTCTTTACCACACGGCGTGTGGTTACACCCCGGATCCGAGCTGTGGCTCACCTGCCCTGCAGCTGTTCACTCACAGACAGAGAGCAGTGTGCATCTCTCCCGCAAAGCCCCTCCAGTAGCTCAGAGGTGACACCTGCTTCATCTGTCACGGCTCCTCCCCGGGCCTGAGCTGGGCCCCAGGGGTGACATGCCGGGTTGGTCCTGGGGCTGTGGTCATCTGCGAGCCCAGCTGGGGTGGGATGCCCTTGGGTCATCTCAAAGGCCAGGAGCTCACGTCTGGCCTTGGTACTGGAAAGGCGCAGTCATCACTCAGGATCCGTGACAGACTGCTTCCAATACCCGCCTCGGAGACTCTCGGTCACTCCCTTGTTGCTGGGACAAATACCTGACACCTGCAGCTTTAGGAAGGAGAGGTTTATGGTGGCTCACGTTTCAGTCCACAGTCCGCCAGCTCGCAGGCAGGGCAGCATGGCGGAGGGGCCTGGCGGAAGAGAGCTGCTCATGGCATGGGGGACAGGAAGCAGAGTTAAGGGAGGATCCACCTTCCGGATCACACCCACTGAGACTGCTTCCTCTGTCCAGACCCTGCTTCCTAATTGCAAATCAGCCGTAAAATCTGTCCTCCAGCCACCTTCCACAAGCTCCAGCTGTGAGCACGTGAGGCCTTAGGAGACAGCTAGACAGAAACCGTAACAGATGGTAGAATCTGCAGGAGCTTGTGCCCCTTCTGAGACTGCTGAATGGTGGCACAGTACGGCACCCACCCTACCTCTAAACAATCTTGAGAATTCACAACTCCTCGAATAGTACGTATGCTGTGCCGGTAGTTCCTGTGTCATACGTTTCAGGGAATAACGACAAGGAAAATGTCTGCATGTGTTCCGTATAAATGTGGTTTCCCCAAATATTTCTGATCAAAGTTGGTTGAATCTGCAGACACAGAACCGACAGAAGCAGCAGCCTCCAGTCGGTCTTCTCTCCTCGGGGAGCCCCGCCTCTTCTCTTAGGCATGTCAAGTATCCCAAGGCTCCAAGTCCGCTCACCGCTGCCCGCCCCCTGAGCTGGTCAAGGCAGCTTAGATTCAAGGGCAAAGAGAACCTGGGGTAGGAGGTTGGCAAAGCCATGTTCCTTAGGGCTGTGCACCCCGGAATGAGAATTTAAGAACCTTTGTTTTGGTTTGATTTCTTTTGTTTTTTGAACAGACCATAAGCTTTTGCTAAGCCCGCCCACGTACCTGGAACCCTGCTGAGTGAGGACACCCAGGGGCGATGCCCCACCCCGGCCTGGGCTGGGGAGTGAAGCAGGCGCTGGAAGCAGCTCCCGCAGATAGGTGTGGCACGTGGCGGGTGCCGTGACGGGGACGGCAGGAGGAGGCTCCCGTGAGCTCCCGCGTGCAGAGCAGTGTCTGCGTTTCCGCACCGCACCTGGGTGCTCCGGGCCTGCCCCTCTGCTCAGCTTTGTACTGGGACTGATTAGACAGAGGTCTGCGTTTGCCCTCTCATCCCGAGGGTGCTCCCTAACTCCTCAGCACCACCCCTTTCCCAGGGGCCTTCCCCAGCTCCCCGAGTTCAAAGCACGCCTCTCGCCAGGGGCTCCACAGCCCTTCCCCTGAGGCCGCCCACCCTGAGAGCCTTGTCTGGTCTCTGTTACGAGCTCTGTGAGAAGAGCGGTGTAGCGCACTTTGTGAAGCAAGAGCAGTTTCCTGGGATGCGAAGGTTGGCAATGCCGGGCGCTCCTCCTGCTGAGTTTCCAGTGAGCTCCGGGCAGCCGTGGCCCCGTGGGTCCAGGTGCCCCCCAGGGCCCTGTGGTAAGGGCTGGGTTGCCTCAGAAGGTGGTGAAAGCCAGGCCACTGGGGCCAGTGTCACCGAGACACTGGTGCTACTCTGCCACCGTGAGATTGACAGACCCCGCATCACACCTTCTGAGGGTGCACCCGTGGCCTGACACCCCGGAAACCAGGAGCTGGAGTAAGCCATTTCCTCCTTCCGAGTGATTATCTCAGGTCTCGTGTCCCAGTGATGGAAACTGGACCAACACAAGCCATCGGCCTCGGCGCTTTAGGACGCTGATGGAGACGCGTCTACAGCAGGAAGGGCAAGCCGGGAAACGAGGGAGGAGCCGGGTTAGCTAGGAAAGGGGTCGTGGGCCGACCCAGGACAGGAGGGGCAGCCCCACAAGGCCTTCCCCCAGTAGGCCCAGGGAATGTGGAGGGGTGAGCGAAGCCGAGAGACAGCGCTGGAGATGAACCCCGACCCTTGAGAGTTTGGGGAGAAGAGAGCAAAGTGCCACTGGCAGAGACAGACGAACCCCTTAACGCATGGAGCCTGACGTGGCGACGCTGGCCTCTGGGCGCCTCGAGGGCTGGCTGGCTGTCTACACGCGCTGCCTCGAGAGAAGAATGAAACCTGTGTGTGTGTCGGGGGGGGGGAGTGCACACACATATGCTGTCAAATCATGTGCTTCACATTTTCAAATATTAACTTTCAGTTTTACTTTCAAAGTAGTGAGTTTGAATAGGAAATTGTAGTCAACAGGAGCAAACTCCAGTGCAGAGGACTCAGAGCCCGCTGCTCCTGCCAGACTCCAGCAGCTCCCGCAGTGCAGGTCATGAGCAGGGTGAGCGGCAGGGTGAGCGAGCGGAGCGCCTGGCCCCAGGGCTCCGGGACCCTCCCCGGCAGCCACGGAGGGTGCCTGCAGACGCGAAAGGCTGTGTCTTATTTTTCTGTTCTGCTGGGATGAACAGAACAGGGCTCCTCCTGGGGGAGGGGGAGCCCCGGATTGACCCCTGCTGGGCCGGGGAGTCGGGCGACCGCCGTGTTACACGGGTAATCTCTGCATCTTCTTTTGTTACTAATAGTGCAGGGCACAGGATGGGTGAGTGTAAAGAAAAGAGGTTTGTTGGGCTCGTGGTTCTGGTGGAATGTTGAGGGCAGCTCCTGGCGACATCCTCTCACCCCCAGAGACCTGAGGTGGACCGGGGGGTCACATGGTGAGAGGCCGGAGTGTGGGGAGACCTCGCCAGCGGGCTGGGGCAGCAGTCGCGCTGCAGACGACCCATAGCCCACTCACCACTTTGCCTCCTGACGGCTCTGGTCACCATTCCTGGGTTCTTCCTGGTCCACCTGTGGGCATCTCATGACAGGGCTGAAATGTCATCACGAGGCTTGGAGTGGGTTGGCCACATCTCTACCACAGCCCTGCCCATCCTCAGAAGTGAAATGTCTCCTCCCGTCAGATCCCGTAAAAGCAGCAGGCTTGATCTGCCGGACGTGTGGTGTGCTGGTCCGCAGGCTCCTCACAGCGAAGGGCATAGGGCAGCTTTGAGGGGCGGCGTTGGCGCAGGTGGTGGGGACGGGTGGCAGGCTCACTGCAGTTCAAGGCTGGGCAAGGTGGCAGTGCCTCCATCGGAGTGAGCAGAGATGAGGCAGAACCCACGTCCCCCGGCACCGCCTCGCCCCTCCTGCTGCCAGCGGCCTTGCCTGAGCCTTTCTGAACTCTCATTGCAGAGGTACCCACAGCCCCGGGGCCAGAAGAAGAAGAAGGTGGTGAAGTATGGCATGGGGGGAATGATCATCGTCCTGCTCATCTGCATCGTCTGGTTCCCTCTTCTCTTCATGTCTTTGATCAAGTCTGTCGCTGGGGTCATCAACCAGCCCCTGGATGTCTCTGTCACAATCACCTTGGGAGGGTACCAGGTAACCTGGGCGCACCTGCCCCGCAACCGAACTGCACTCCTTCAGGAGAATGACGGTTAGGCTGTTCAGGAGGGAGGAGGCTTTGCCAGTCCAAAAGTCCCATCTAAATGTTCATCACAAATGTTACGCATGCAGTTAAGTGCACAAAAGCAGAGAAAGCATCGTCCTATCTGGTTTTTAGCACAGGGGTAAGCAGTTCAAAAGGAGAGGGCTGAGCCCAGCCGCCTTCCGGGGAACCCGGGCTGATGGACTATGTCTGCATTTAGCCCAGGATTCCGAGAAGAGCTGGGCGGTGCTGACAGCACTGCGCGCCTTTGTTTTCCAGCCCATTTTCACAATGAGTGCCCAACAGAGCCAGCTGAAAGTCATGGACCAGCAGAGGTTTAACAAGTTTCTGAGAGCGTTCTCTAGGGACACTGTAAGTAAACGCATGTTGGGGATCCCCCTGGACCCTGTGATCATCTAAGAAGTTGTATCTGTGTTCCTGGGCAGAGATAGTAGTAAACATAATTTGAATTTGTAACATTTTAATGTTAGATAAGCCTATGTGGATCCATTTTTTTTAACTTTTTAAATTGTGGTGGATATCGATCCTTGGATTAGTAGGCCTCATCTGTGAATCTGTCCTAAGACTGCATTCCAAAATTTGGGAAAGCGATACGTGGGTATGTGCTTAAGAATGCATTCTCTATGTCAGTGGAACTGAGAAGCAATCTGAGGGTTCAGCAAAGAGGGGCAGGTGAAGCAGACTAGGACAGAGGTGTTAAAGGAGTTTGACCAACACTAGTCACGTGCCAACGGTCACAGTAAGAGAGAACTTCCACTTTTATTTCATACCTACATTTTGTTGACTGGAGCTCTTCCAATCAACTTCTTTTGTAATAAGAAAAAATCATTACAAGGACTATAAATGGCATGGCTATTTCTCAAGCTACAACATTATAGGAAAGATATAAACTTATCTTTTTCTGATGGTAAAAAGCAGGAATCCATCCCCTGCTGCACGGAACAATTCCAGCCTCCTCAGGCTGAGTTATAGCTGATGTAACATATTCCTTTCTGTGCAGCCCGAGCTAATAGGAGACCATGATTCTCGTCATCAAAACTCATTTTCCAAAGAATGGTTTTAACTGAAGGCAGTGACTAGGTAAACGGGTACATTCCTGCCCCCGAAATGCACACTGCCAAAAGGAATCTTGAGCTGTGAGCAACTCTGAGGACAGAGAGGGCTATCTGGGTGGATTAAATGCTGTCCGCCTCATGAGAAGGAGGGGCTGCCTCAGTTGACAAGTGTCCTTCTTCGTGGAGGGGACAGTGACCACAGGGACCTGGCTCTCCTTGGTCATCTGACTGGAAAGGAGTGGGAAGGAGGCTGGGAGTCGGGAGGCGAAGGACAAGAGAGGCTCAAGGTCTGACAGACACAGATGCTCCTCGGGGGAGAAATCCCCTGTGCGGTCGGGAAAGACAGAGTCACTGCCGTCTCTCTCCACTGTCGTGTCCAGGATTTATGCTTGTGCCTTTGTGTGCATACAGGGTGCTATGCAATTTCTGGAAAATTATGAAAGAGAAGATATAACAGTAGCAGAACTGGAAGGAAACTCAAATTCTTTGTGGACCATCAGCCCTCCCAGTAAGCAGAAAATGATACAAGAACTCAAGGACCCCAATAGTAGCTTCTCTGTTGTTTTTTCATGGAGTATCCAGAGGTAGTTACTGCATTTCCATGCATCATTGTCCCTTCCCCAGGCGCAGCTCCGGTGGGGTGGGGGAGAAGGATAAGCGTTAGGTGAATGTGGAACGGTCATTACATCCTTGGGAAACCTCTGCTAATGCCAAAGCCAGCACTTTCCCAGGAACCAATGACCAGGCTGTCTTACTTTTCATATGTTTAACTTCAGTTCTTGAAGGGTGGCTGGCAGGAAGTTCTGTGAACAAGACAGAGAAATAAGTAGCAAAGAAAGAGGGTAGAGATTTACAAAATGCAGCAGTCCGGGTGAATGGTGAAATTCCCATAAAAGGATGAGGAAATGGCATCCTCTAGAATCGGGACCGTCTCTCGCATCCCTGGCACAGCAGGAAGTCCCGGCAGACCCGTTCCCTCAGCCCGGGGTCTCAGGGCACCTTGGCGTCCCGGAAGAGGCAGAGCAAGCTGAGGTTCGCGCCCCACGAACTGGCACGCGGCCCCTTCTCTTGTGTGGACCGGCTCGTGGGGGCGGACTTCAGCTTGCTCTTCTTGGAATCCTGGGTGAAGGTCCCTGCATGCAGGTCTGGTGTCCAGGGCTTTAGTGACACAGCTGTGGAACCTCGCTGGCTGATAACCGTGGTTTCTGTCATCGAGGTCTTGATGTTCAGGACTTGAGCTGGCAGGCAGGAGGTCGTGTAGGTCTCAGTACCAACTGCTTAGTTCAAATTCAGAAAGCATCATGGCCAAGACAGAAGAAAGCTTTCTGGATGCTAAAGTGAATCCACAAAGAAATGGAAAGGACTCTTTGATGGGGGTTTTCAGAATTTAAAGAACTCCTTCTTTAATAGTATTGTCTCCTTAATAGTGTCCCAAATGCCTCACCTCCACTTCTGTGCTAATTGCCAAAAATTTACCTCCTAGCTTTTTATTTGAAGTGCTACAGAAAAATAACCAAAAAATAATTTTAAGATTCAATTTCTGATGGAACATTCTTTTTAAACCACGGATTTGGCTGTGCTTTCAGCCCACAGTCCACATGGTCCCCATTCTATTCCAGAGGTGCTTGTGGCCTCCCTCTGGGTTTTATTAGCTCAGTTGCCTCCTAAAATGGACACGAGGAAGAGGTGGAGAGGAAGAGTTGGGTTGACAATTGCGGACTTAGTGAAAGCCTGGGGAGGTGACTAGAATTAGGAGTCAAGTGACTTTTGAACTCTTCCAGACTTCTGAACATTCGCTGACATTGTGCTTTTTCTTTCTTTCTTTCTTTTTTCATAGAAACATGAGTCTGGGTGCAAAAGCAGAAATAGCAACAGATAAGCTCACATTTCCTCTTAAAAATATCACACGAGAGAATATAGCTAAAATGATTGCTGGCAACGACACAGAAAGTTCAAAAATGCCTGTGTAAGTTTCTTTTCCCTATGAATATAGCTTCTCATGGCAGCTTAGTTACTTTTCTCATTGCTGAGACAAATGCCTGACACCTAAAATTAAAGGAGGGAAGCTTTCCTGTGGCCCATAGTCAGCTGGCTCCAAGGCAGAGGGCCTGGCAGAGGGCATGGCAGAGGAGAAACGGCCCATGGCAGGGCAGGCAGGAGGCAGCAAAGCAGGGAGCAGCAGCAGGAGCAGAAGCCCAACGACAGTAACGACAGCAGCCTTCCTTATGTCCCTTACGTTACATCCCTAAGGGCAGTGGCACTCCCACCTAGGCGGGCACCCTGAATCCCAGCACCACACACTTAATCACAGCACCGCGTACCCTAGAACCAGCCACCTCTACCAAACCCCACCCCTGATAACATGAGACTTTAGGGGCACACCTGCATACAAGCCCTGGCAGTTGGTGTGTGTGGCCGGAACAAAATCTCCATCTACAAATTCACAAGTAGTGTGTGGCAGGCTGGGGAGAGGGTCTGTCTACGGTGTGCTCTGAGACAGTGACGCCACACTCCAGTGGAGATGCGCGAGACCCCTCTGAGGGAGCCCCTGCTGTCCCCCACCTTCCTTCCCCTCTGTTGCCTCTGTGCAGCAACCCAGAGAGCAGTGAGGCCAGAGAAGTCCCTTTCGCTCCCTCGTCCTGCCTGCTGGGGTCTGAACACCAAGCTGACTGAGTTGGGTTAGGCGGGCAGGAGGCACAAGGGTCAGAGACGATGGGGGAGGAAAACTGGACTTCAGAATCTTACCTTGCCATGTACCTCGAAGACGACAGTGAATGTTTACGTTTTTAAAATGATTGCTGTAAAGAACACATTCTCACGCACCCCCTCAAAACCCTTCCCCTTACTCCGAACACATAGATTCCATCGTCCTTCACACTTTCTGCAGCGCTTCTGGAAGTCCTGCTTTGTGAGTGTCTTTCCAAGATGTGATCAGAAATATGGTAAATGCTGCTGCCAAGTGCCGACCAATGGAAAGGCAGCTCCTGGAAACATGACAGTGAGTCCTCACTGGATCTGAACTGTGTGACTCTGGCTCCTCCCCAAAGGCAAAATGACCATGAAAGGGACTTATTTTGAGTCAGTTCAGGACACTGAGGCAGCCACAACAGCACAAGACACTCAGGAAAGAGGACTCCAGAACTGCTTCAGAAGGGGTCAAGGACAGTGGGATGCGTATGTTCAAAGACAGGGAGATTTTGAGGCGGATAAATAGCAACGTGGCTTTTACTGAAATAAAGGCGTTTTTTGTGTCGTTTTGCTTTTTCAGTTCAAGAATTCACCATATTTTTCAGTCATGTCTTGTTAGTGCTGCATTCAGACAGGTGCCAGCTGTGGGGTTTAGAACCCGGTGTGAGAACTAGCAGGAAAAGAATGGTGCTGGGTGTGGCTGCAGCTCAGTGGTGGAGCGCGTTCCCAGCCCTGGGCTCCCAGCATCACAAAGTGAAAGCAGCAGTGATACTGATCTAGAGCTGCGAGACAGCGCATTCCAGGGGCCATCGGCAGCCCCAGTTTTGTCCTGTCGTTTATCCTGCCCCGTGCTAATGTGTGGAGCGTAAGGACCACCGGGACGCCATCGCTGAGTGTCCGCTGAAGGGGGGAGTCCCTCGTGGATCGCTGAAGCTCGGGGCTCCTGAAGGCCCTCAGATCCCCTCCATGGCTTCCAGATGAGAGCACAGGACTGCACCTGCCTCAAGTCGCGAATGCAGCTCGGAGTCCCGGCCCCACATTTCCTTCCGCCCCTCACTCGCACCAGACCTGTTCATGCCACCCAAGGGTGACAGGCACTCGTGAGGCCCTGGCAGTTGCGGCAGGGAGTGTTCGGTGCTATGGGTCAGCTGTAGCAGGCAGGAGAACCGCTTGGCTTCAGACACGAGTGACAGACCTGGAACACCCAGGGGCCCCCTCCAGCCGCGGAGTGCTGGGTGCCGAGTCCACCGTGCATCTGTTCAGCTGGAAGGGATTCTGGTTATCACAGAGACAGAAATTCAGATGCCTGTGCATTGTATTCATGTGTGAAGTCTTTCATCATTAGTCTGCTATGAAGTCAAAAACAGCAGTAATTCAATCGTAGCTGGGTAAAACAACTAACATCGCATTGTCTTTTCCCTCACCGCACAGGACAATAGAAAAACTGTACCCGTATTACGTGAAAGCACCGAGCGACTCTAACTCAAAACCCATAAAGCAGCTTTTATCAGGTAGGAATGAGAAGTTATTTGAAAACTTCTTAAAATGTTACTTTTATCCAATATCAACAACTCGTACTTGCAGCCTGTGTGAGAAGGACCGGAAGCCTTCGTCTCCCCGCGCACACTTCGGAGCTCTGTTCTTCGTTTTCTTTATCTCTTTGATGAAAACCAGATCTAGTGAGCCACAGTACTGATGAACCAGTCTCTTTACTTGTTTCTATCAGCAGATTGCTGGTGGCAAACCAGCACACACGCTGGTGAGCCCCGCTGCTTCCCCTTGGCTCAGCCCAGCGCGGTCCCCCCGGAATCACTCTTTCCCCGTATCACAGTTAGGGGCGGCAGCCGACGGTTCCAGGCGGCAGTCAGGTGCCTCATGGTGCTCCAGCCAGCCACAGAGCGCATGCGTGCAATGGCAGGCACCACGCAGGGCACACGTGTGTGACGGTCCCCCCCATGTAGCCTGGATGTGTGGTGGGGGGCACCGTCTAGGTTTCTGTCAGCGTGCTGGGTCACGATTGCACGTTGGCACAACTGTATAGCAGCAAGTTTCTCAGGACACATCCTGTCACTGTGAGGGAAAAAAGCGGGTGTTTCCCTTTCACTGAGAAATTCTTCAGGAAATTTTTAGTGCAAGAGTGCAAATTGCTCACCAGCCTGTCCTAGAGCTCTTCCCTGCTGCAGGGGCTTGGCTGCTGACTTTCGCTGGCTCCCAGAACGGGTCTCCTCTGTCCAGATGTCCTGGAGCACACCCCCCACCCCCGCCTCCTTCCCTCCAGGCTCAGAGAAGGGAGTGCCCTCTCTGCTCCTCGAGGTCAGCCTCCCCTGCACCCAGCTCCAGCCTCCTCTTGACTCCACCTGGAGCATCACTGAGCTCCCTGGTCCTTCCCACCCCTCCCCCCAACAGTGCCATCTGCACCTGTCAGTGGTGGCCCCACAGGTGGAGGTTCTCACAGTGTACACGTGAGGAAACTGAGGCTTGGGGTGTGCGTTACTCAGGCAAAGTCACATCACCAGTACACGGCAGAACTAGATCCAAACCTGGGTCTGGGCTCAGGACCGGGTGCTTCCCCTCAAACCCGTCTCCAGCCTGCAGAACCAGAGTTATTCCTGTGCCTGAGTGTCTTGAGCTTTAGTCCCTGGTAAGAATTTTTACTTTAGTATCCTGCTGTCTTTAACAGTTCTTCATTCATTCATCTATCCCTCTATCCATCTACTCATCCAGCCCTTATCCATCTGCTGAGTGCTGTCTTACGATTGAAAACTTTATCAGGGAATAACGCAAGCACGATTCGTCCTCTTGCAGAGTTCGCAGTCACTGCCACTTCTCAGTGGAGGCACTGTTGTCACTGCGGACGGTGGAAGCTTCTGAGAAAGCTCGTACGCTGCAACCCCACGCTTTTCATTTGCCCCGTCTTTGTTATCTTGCATTCACCCTGTGGTCCAGCAGAAGCAGTCGCTGTCCACACGTTATGTCAGAGCTTTGCCAGGCTTCATGCATCCTTCCTGAAATGAGTGCAGTTCCCACCTGAGTTCTCACTCAGCAAGACTTGGCTACAAAGTCATCTCCTCTTTGACACCCTCATGAGTCACACCAACCAGCAGTGGTCTAACTGGAGACCCAGGCACCGTGGTCCTAGGGTAGTCGCCGTGTGACTGTAGACTGTGCTTGCATGCTTGGTCTTTTCCCATTAAGGTAAGGAGCAATGATGTGTGCAGTTTTGCAGCCTTTGGCACTAATACAGTGTCTTCCTCCAAGAGGCGCTCAGCAAATGCAGACACTACAGATGAGTCAGTCGGTTCTACCCAAAGTCAGCAATCGGGTCTGACGTCCTGCAGCTGTTTGGAACGGTCAGATGGCAGCTCGGGCGGCCCTCCAGCTTCCTGTGCACGTGTGCAAAGGCGACCAAGCTTTGCCACCAAGATCCTTAGCTGAAAAACAGACACTGCCCTCACCACGGGGCTGGTTCTGTTTCTGGTAGCGTGGTCAGTGCGTCCTTTTGTCCTGTTCACCTCGGATCTGTGTGCTACAAGGAGTGACCACCTGAGAGCTGCTGCTTGCGTCCAGTCCTAGAACTCCCGTGCTGACTTGATTTCGCTTTTGTCCCTTCCAGAAAAAGATTTCATGAATATCACCATCATTTTGTCCAGAGACAACACGACTAAGTCCAACAGTGAGTGGTGGGTTCTCAACCTGACAGGTGACAGAATATACGACCGGGAGTCTCAGGCTTTGGAGCTGGTGGTCTTCAACGACAAGGTCAGCCCCCCCAGCCTGGGGTTCCTGGCCGGCTACGGGTAAGGACTCGCTTAGACCCCAGCAGCTACACAACCTCAGTCCTATAGCATTGTGGGTGAGGCTGCTTTGTTTCTTCTTAGAATACTCAACTTGTATAGCTGCAGTGCTAAAATTCACACAGCCTTGCCCATTGATTTCAAAAAAAGTAAGGAACCAGAGGCCCCCAGACATCAGAACACCTAGTGACACACTGAACCCCAGAGTGCGGATGGCATCTTCACTCTGTGCCTTCCTGTTATGCCCGTGCTTGAGGAAATTCAGTATTTAAATCTGGGAATTGGCACAATTTTCTGCTTCTGACCCTTGGCCAATGGACCAATTAGATGACAGCTGTGGGCACATCAAGCCATCTCACCATGGCCTGATTGGTGTTCAAACCCTGAGACACATACGAGACACAGGAGTGACATGTTATATTTTCCAGAGTTAGCATCGTGAGAAAAAACTTTCCACCCAGAATTTTATTACAAGAGTGAATGTCTGAGAAAGATAGGGTTGTTAAAAGGCTTTTATAGCTGGTTTCAGACAAGTAGATGTCTGCCATTGCATTTCCACCAAATAGCATGTGTCCTCCCAGACACACTGTGGTTCGCCTGTTTCCCTGGCCACTGCTAACCGCCGACGCACCTGTTTCCTGTCTCCCAGCATCATGGGCTTGTACGCTTCAGTCGTCCTGGTGATTGGAAAGTTCGTCCGGGAGTTCTTCAGTGGCATCTCGCATTCCATCATGTTTGAAGAGCTTCCGAATGTAGATCGGATTCTGAAGCTGTGCACAGATATTTTTTTAGTTCGAGAGACAGGGGAACTGGAACTAGAAGAAGATCTCTATGCCAAGTTAATATTCCTCTACCGCTCACCAGAGACAATGATCAAATGGACCAGAGAAAAGACAAATTGATACCTTAGGGTCCAGGACTGCAAGTCACATTAACATTTGAATTTTTTTACAAAAGCACAACGTTCTCCTAAGAGCTAAGCATTTCTAGTTCAGTGGCATCTGTTTCTCTTCCGACAGGCGGGTGAAGGAGCCGACTTCCTTTTGCAGTCCAAACTGCCTCGCAAGCAGAGCCGCTGTTGAAGACATTGTCTCTAATTCCATTTCTCTGAAATCAGGGCTACTTGCTTCATGTTTTAGTCAATGATGTCTTGTGTTCTAATTGACTGCGGCAAAGATCCAGGTATGGGTCCCTTCTCTCAGCGAGACAGAATCAGGAAAAAGGACAGATGTCTTATTTTGCTCTGTGGGGTCCACGTGTCTCTTGGGGCGACACCGTGAGGCCCCTGCCAGTTCCTATCTGGCTGGGTACGTGCTGAAGGAGCTTGGGACCCTTCAGCAGCCCAAATACACAAGAGCAATAGCAGCCCAGAGCCCGACCACGTTTCCGGGGCAAGAGAGAGGGAATCAGGGTCCCCAAAGATGCCCACAGAAGGCCAGCCTCACTCTAAGCAAAAAGATAACATTAGCGATACTCTTACTGCCTTACCTTAACTGAAGATGAGCAAGAAATCTTTCCATTAAACACCAGTGACTTCTCAGGAAAAAAAAAAAAAGAAAAAAAACAGCAAAATCACTATGTGGCCACCTGTGTGACGGAGGTCCCAGGGTGACCCTGCTCCACCCAGAAAGCAGACGGAGGCAGGAAGGACTTGGGGACAGCCAGCCCAGGGACAGGAGCGCCTGGGCCTGGACGCCGCGAGGTCCCGGGTGCTCCCCCGCCCGCCCCGCTCTCCACACGCTTTTTCCCATTTCCATGATGAAAAGCAATGGTTTTTCCAGTATGTGATATTTTCCTTCCTGTTTTTCAGGTATATCAAAGAGTTTACATATTCCAGTTCACATTTTTACATCTGAGACGGGTTTTTTAAGTTCATAATTATGAAAGAAATATGTATATTGAGCTTGGGGAAATAAAAATGGCTTTTTCTTAAATTATTATCATTGGTAATACAACCTCCTCCTGAAATAACAATGTAGCATGGAAATTTATGACTGAAATGTAGTTTTCATTCCATATTAAAAATACAGTTTCTGAGAAGAATCATTGAATGGGCTATAATATGTCAAAAACACGATCCTATGTAGTTTGGGTTCAGGGCTGACTTAAAATAAAGCACATCTTGCAAAGTCATTGAAAGGATGTCCTTTATTCTGCCTTTTTGTGTGAAATAAGAAGAGCAGTTATTTTCAGTACACCGTGCTGAGCTTACAGAGCTGAGAAACCACTCCTGCTGTTTCCCACGTGTGTGCCCTGTATGAACGAGATAAGCCAGGAGAAGCTGCTGACCCAGAAGCTTCCACAGAGGAAAGCTTTACAGTGGACACGGAGCTTTAACATAACAGAGCTGGGCATGAGGACACATTGCTATAATACTAGCACGGGAGGCCGAGGCAGGAGAGTCTCCATGAGTTCAAGGTCAGCCTGGCTACATAGTGAGCCCTTATCTCAAAAAAAAACTAAATAAATAGAAGCAGAGTTCTCAGAGTCTTCTAGAGAATCAGTCAGTGCGTTCTGTCTTCACGCCATGAAAGACAGCAGCTTCCATCTCTACAACAACATACTCATCCCGCCTGGTGGCCCTGCGGGGTGACCTTCTGATTCCCTGGCAATAGAGGAGTCCTGGTGCCTATGTCTCTCTTCTAAAAAGAAGTTGAAAAGAAATTTCTAGAAAGCAAATTGTAGCACGTTTAGCAAAGAGCAGCCATAGGAAGACGTGAAGAGAATGCACACAGGTCAAGGAACCAGAACGGAAGTACTCCTGGGAAAACCCCTCGCAGGGGCCGCCAGAGGCACCGGGGGCAGGGCACGGGTCGCTTTCCAGTGCGGCGGCCACTCTGAGCTATGGGAAGAAGAACATTAGCACCTGTTACATTTTCAACCTCTGTAATTTTGCCTTTCCTGTATTTGTAGTATTTCTCAGGCCATTCAGAGTAAATCTGCAGTAAGACTACGGGTCCCTGTGCTGTCTCCTACCCAAGACTAAGTCCTGTCCCGAGACCGTGGCGGGCAGTGTCACACCTGTCCAGGAGCACAGCCGCACCTCCAGCTGCGGTGGGGCTGTGGACGCTGAGGACGTGGAGGGCCACGCGTGGAGGGTCTGCTGTCTGCGCTGCACAGCCGCGCGGCGAGGCGCTCAGGAAGTGCAGGGGGAGGGGCCTCTGGCTCCTTATCCTGGCCACCGCCCCTGGCGACTGGGCTGTCGTGTAGCAGTGACGTGCGTGCCCTTGGCGGAAGAGTCTGGGACCAAGAGTGTCTGAGTCCCCGCTCTTTCTCACCGTGGATCTCCGCGCTCACCTGATGATCCGTCTTGAGGATGGCACTTGAGTCTCGTGTGCACCTTATACGCACAGCACGCAGGTACTTTGTGCACGATCTTTAATAATCTGCACGGAACAAAGTCTGTGCTCCCAGCCCATGGAGCTGGAAGGGGGCCTCCCCCTTGGGAATGCTGAGGAAACCGCCCGTCTGCGAACCGTGCCCTGAGGCCCGGGAGCGCCCCCAGGCCCCTGTCATGTTTGGACTGAGGTCACAGAGTTCCAGCTGTACCATGTGTCTGCTCAGAGATTTTGAGATTAGGGATGCTCCAGCCAGAAGTAAAGGCAGAGGCGGGATAGCACACGGAGGCCCATCAGGATTCGCTCTTACCGTGTGTGCCCGGCCCACGGCTAAATGCTTGAGGAACAGAGCATGGAGAGGCTAAGATGCTCGCCTAGGTGTGGGCGAAACCAGGCCTTGATCCTTCCCGAGGGAACCAGCCGTGCCTGGACTCCAGCTTTCCACAGACCCGCTCCAGGGGCAGCCAGCCTCTGTGCACAGCTGGTCAGCCCTGGTCCTCACCACCCCAGGCCACACCCAGCAGCCGGTTCCCCAGGTGTGCTGGGTGAGGGACATGGAGACGCGGGGATCCAGCCTGCCTCTCTGCTTTCAGGGTTTGAGTTTCTGGCAGGGAAATGAGAGTGGTGAGGCGCACCCTTCCCCAAGGGGAGGTGTCTCCGGGCCCTGGCTTAAGTGTGAAGTGTGTCCCCGAAGACTCACTGGTACACTGAGGAAGCTCCTCCCCAAGTGACCCTGTTGTGTGACGCAAAGTGCTGGTGTCAAGCCGTGCTGTGCTGTAACGTGCCCGTCTTGTTCCCATCCTTGCATTTGCCGATCAGGATGGGAACACCGATTGTGCCTGAGAGATGTGAGACTCCGAATGCAGAGTCCCAGTATCTGCCTAGAAGCCAGGATGCAGGGGAGAAGAACAAATGCTGCAGCCATTCCGCCCAGCGGGGGGAAGCAGTAGCGGGGCTGAGATGAATCCCCGGGAGCCCACTGGACCCCCGGGGAGTGGCTGGTGGGTTTGTGACAAGGCATGGTAGCGACAGTCACCACTGCGGGCTGACGACAGCCGCACAGCCTGTTCTGGGCTTGCTGAGCCTCTACCAGGTCTGCGTGTTTTCGTTTCTAAGCTTCTCCTTACACCCGTGCAGAGAGCCTTACAGCTTTTAGGGTACGGCCTACCGCGCTGGTTGCTGGGCACACCCTCATGGCCTCCACAGCGTACATGCGCTGAAACTGGTCCAGTCAGAAGGATGAACCCACTGAAAAGTGTAGGTCACGACTCTGACCCTTCCCGGGGGCTAGCAGCTTGGGTCCATTGTGTTTTCTGTGATCAGAAAGTTCCAAGTTCTCAATGGACGTGGACAAAGAACGCGCTGTTTCCTGATACAGCAGAGACACCCAAGGGCGGCTGAGTCTTCCATCTCCGACAGCCTCCTTTCCCCGCCATTGCTGGACTCAGGCCAAAGATGAAGGCCTGAGCTCAGCGTGAGCAGCACCGAGGACCCCCGAATGGAGGCTCCGGGTCCCTATCTCCCCGCAGCCCTGCAGGCCATGTGGCCAGAGGCCAGCAGGAAATGCCAGGGCGGAAACTGGCCTACCTCGAGGCCGGCTAGCAGCTGTACCAGCCCCCATGCCCCCAGGCCACAGGCGGGACAGAGGCGGCAGGGATGAGCGCGGTCCCGACGGTCCCGTGGCCCGGGAGGAGGGGCACTCAGGCACAGCGGGTGGACCACCAGGTCGTGCTCAGAGGGACCAGAGGTGGACGGTGTGAAGAGGCAGGGCCACCAGGCCGGCATGCCGGCTTCTACAGGCGCTCCTGCCTGCACCCTGCAGGAGGACGTGGCGATTTGTTCATGGAGAGAGGCCGGGTCCGAGCTTCCGAGCCTGTTAACACCCGTGTGTTTCCGGGGCTCCTTTGGCTGCTGCGTGAACGCTCTGGGGTGGTCAGGCGGAGTCCTGGCGCCGTGGCTTCCAGCCCGGGAGGTTGACCACCTCCTCCCCTGGCTCCCCAAAGTCCGCCTTTCCCTGGAGAGGCTGTCACCCGTGGGCCCTGACTGTCCCCGTCACCAGCAAAGGTCCTTCTTGCCCCGGCGCAGGTGGCCCTGCCGGTCTCCTTTGCCCGGCGTCGGTCAGTCCCGCCTTTTCCGGCCGCTCTGAGGGCTGCAGACGGAGCTGCCGATTCCCCGGGCCGTGTCCATGTCCGCTGGAGGCGGGGAGAGGGACTGGAGAAAGGTCAAAAGCCGAGCGCTCCAGGGCCACTTCTGAGAACAACTATAGCTTTGGACTCGGGCCCAATTTAATTTTTCTTCTCGCTCTCTTCCCGAGACCCAACAAGCCTGGGCAGGTCCCTTTCACCTGCAGATTAGCCTTTCCCCACCTGAGGGGAGCGCTTCTTGGGGGGGCTCTGTCCTGGGGGAAGGGGCATCTCTGTCCCCCTGTCCCCGGGATGGGGGTGGGGGTGGGACATCTCTGCCTCCTGGGGTGGCCCTTCCTCCCCACAGTCCATGCTGGGGAAGCACAGCGTTAGTGGGAGGCAGCTGCGGGCCTCAAGGCCGGTTCCCCGTTTGCTTTCTGAGCGCTTGGTGACGACGTGACAGAGGCGTGCATGGCCCTGTCCTGCCGACCCCCGAGCGCCACAAACGCACCCAGCTCTAGGACTAAGGCGTCGGTCTTCCACTCTTTCTGTGAGTGCGGACTTCAAGTTTCCCCCTGAGAAGTCCCCTTCAGCTGTCAGGGCCGCGAGCCTCGGTCCCCCTGCGGGAGGTGTGCGAGGCGCTCCCGCATCACCCAGGGACACATGGGGGCCTCAGAGCAAATGTTCCAATGCACAGACCGGGCACCCTGTGACCCCCAGTCTCCGACCAGCAGGCCGGGGTCCCCAAATCTGGGGCCTGACAGCACCCTTCCTTCCCTCTCCACTCCTCGGAGGGCCCCTGCTCCAGCTCTCCGGATCCCAGGAAGCCAGCAGGGACACAGACACATCAGGTGACTAAGGCTCCAGACGGAGCTCACTTCCGGGTCATTGCCCCCGCCCAGGTCCAGGTCAGAGGCCTGGCGGGAAAAGGAGGTCAGGTTCACAGAGAAAACCAGTCTACTTCACGGCCGGCGAGGCGAGGCCCCAGCTGGCACCAACAGCCAACATCGCCAGGGGCGGCTCAGCTGCCAGAGAAGGCAGAGTGTCACCTGTGGGTACTGTCACCCGCCTCACAGGAAACCATCGCCCCCCTCCGCCTTCCACCAGGAAGGATTTGAAGGCGAAAACCGGACGTGCTCTCCTTGGAGGGAAAGAGAGAGTCCAAATGCAGGTGCTGCCAGGAGGGGGCTGCAGGTGTGCTAAGGGCCGGCCATGTGTGGGTGCGGGGGTTCCACACACTGAGGGCCTCAGCCAGGCAGGTGGTGAGCAGGCCGCCCCGCTCAGGCTCCTTGGCTCCCACTGATGCTCATTCTGGTAAAAAGGCAGAGCGGGCTCTAAGGCAGTGCGGGGCCCACCGTGCACACGTGTGCAGGGTCTTCCATAGTGGGGAACAGAGGGGCCCCCACACCTGCCCCCTCAGGCCAGCTTCTGAGCTCCTCCTCCTCCTCCTGGCCTCCCAGGGCCACCACTTGCCTCTTCTGTCACTTGTTTGGGGCAGGAAAGGAGGCTGTTTGGTTACATGCCTAGCAGGAGGAAGTTTAGAGAAGGTGCCAACCTCCAAAAGAAAAGAAAAATCTAACTTTTCCAGGTTTCTACTACAGTGCCAGTCACAGTCTCCAAAGTTAGAAATCAGGAAGTCTAAAACCCAAATCATAAATGTCTATACTTCCAAGTGTGAAGATAAAGATACTCAAAATCTTATTAAATAAAATTGATTTTCTCTAGGTATGGTGGTGCACACCTGTAATCCCGGCACTTGGAAGGCTGAGGCAGGAGGATTGCCATAAGTTTGAGGGCAGACCGGGCCACACAGTTGAGTTCTACGCCAGCACAAACTACACAGAGAGATCATGTCTCAAAAGAAGTCAGAAAATTTGGATTTTTATCTACTATCTGTTTTTCATTATTCATACATCTTTTGATATTTTTCATGTCATCGCAATCACAGCAAGGTTCTTTCTGAGAAAGTTTAATTTCCATATTTTGTTCCATCTCTATGTGAGATGGATTCACAGGAAACTGAGTCCAGTAAAGTTGTGACAAGGGCCCAGCGGGCACAGAGCTAGGGGCCCCGCCCAGCCTGACCTGGACCACCGGCTCACACATGGGGGTTCCCACCCCAGGCTTCCTCAACACCCACAGTGCATCAGTGCAAGCAGGCAGGGTGCCGAGTTGCGAGTCACACGTCTTCACGGGCCCAGAGCAAATCACAGCAGGGAAACACTGTGAGCTCAGCAGAGGCCAAGCCTCACGGTGCTCTCACGCCGCCCTGGGCCTGCGGAGGTCAGCGGCACAGGGTTCCTGCTGGCCTTACACCAGGACAAGGTGCCCAAAAGATCTGGAGGAAGAGACAGAGGAAAGGAGAGCAGATGGATGGCTTCCTAATTCACCCCATGAGATCAGAGTCACTCTAATGCCAAGGTAAAAACATTTCAAGAATCTCTCTCTCTGTCTCTCTTTCTCTCTCTCTCTGTCTCTCTCTCTCTACTTTTTTTCTGACCAACATCTCACATGAAAAAGTTCTCAACAAAATATTAGCAAATCAAAATCTACAATGTTTCTCATATATATGTATATATATATATATATATATATATATATATAAATGAAAAATGGGATTTACTCCAGATAAACAAGTCTAATTCAATACTAAAAATTAATGCAATCCACCACATCAATAGGCTAAAAAAAGATGCATCAGAAAGGATTTGACAAAATCCAGCACCAATAATTAAAAAAAAAAAAACTCTACCATGAACTAAGAATAAAGGAGGAACTTCTTCAATTTCTTAAAGAATAACTACCAAAATCTACAACTAACCTTGTACTTAATGGGATAATTAATAGAAATGAGATGCTGCCCATTAAGATCGGGAATGGGGAAGGATGTCCCTCTCACTAGTCCTCAGTATCTCATTGAATTTCCTTGTTAATGCAATAGGAAAAAAAAAGTGCACAGTTAGGGAAAGAAAAAACAAAACTGTCTTTCTTCACAGATGACCTGATTGTCTATGTAACAAAAGAAAATCTGAATAATCAACAGCAGTGACAAAAAAATTCTGAACATAATAGTGAGGTTGCAGGAAACAAGATTAATATACAAAAGCCAACTATCAGCAACAGACAAATAGAATTTGAAATCAAAAATTCAGTAACATTTATATTAACAGTTCAATAAATAATTTTCCACCAAATTAAGCAATATATCTTCTGATCAAATATATCTTTATTTAGCAATGTGAATGTGTCTTACTTTTCACTCATTGCTGAGACAAAATACCTGACACCCAAAATTAGGGAAGGAAGGTTTATTTCTTACAGTTCTCAGGGGTTTCAGTCCATACTTAGTTGGCTCCAAGACAGTGTGGTGTGACAGGGCAGCCATTCGTGGTGGCCACCAAACAGCTTCCTCCCACCTTTACACTGTATGTCAGCTCCACCCCTGGGTAGGTGCAACACTCACATCACCTATCCTAGCGCCAGACCACAAACCAGTCACAAACACCAGACTCAGCCCTGTCCATGCCACAGTTACATGAGACCTTGGGGGGACATAGGATCAAACCCATACAGAATGAAATTTATCAAGTGAAATATGTCTTCAACAAGAAGACATACAGTTGACAAACAATCATATGAAAAGGCACTCTATGTCACACACCATTAGGAAAATGCAAATTAAAACAACAACAAGACACAGCTACATACCCATCAGAATCACCCAAATCCTGAAGACTGGTCCGCCAAATGCTGACAGGGGAGTGGAGCAGTGGAGCTCTCCTGAGTCTCTAGTGGGGACAGGAAACTGCACGCCAGCCCTCTGTGTTCATAGGCACCACGTTGGCAGGTTTAACCAACTGGGGATTGAAAATATCCAGAAAAAAAAAAGTGTGTGCATGCTGACCAGGTACACTCCATTTCTTGTCATTATTCCCTAAACACAGGCATTGCCTTTCTGTTGTGCTGGGTATTATGAGTAAACTAGAGATGATTTAAAGGATGTGCATTGATCGTAAGGAAATGCTATGTCCTATTAAAGAACTGATTAGCACATCCATGGACCTGGTCCTCTGGAGCCTTGGAAATGTCCCCCTCAGATGCTGGAGGACACTGGTTCTAACATTTTGGAAGACAGATTAGTGGTTTCTCATAAACTATGCCTACTCTTACTATGCACACCAACAGTCACTCTTCTCTTGCCCAAAAGAGTTGAAAATCCCTGTTTACACAAAGACCTATTCATAGGAAGACCTGTTTACAGCAGCTTATTTATAATCATCAAAACACAGAAGCAGCCAAGATGTGCTTCATGAGGTGAATGGATAAGTAAACCATGGCACAATCAAGTATTTATTTAGCACTTAAAGAAAGGATCTATGAAGCCATGAAGATATATGCAGGAAGTTTAAATGCATATTGCTGAGTGACAGAAGTCAGTTTTGAGAATTTCAGCCATGACATTCTGGAAGAGGAGGACCACAGAGACACTGAAAAGATCAGCAATTGCTAGCGGTTTGGGGGTGGGGCAAGGGAGGGATGGAGAGGAGCATGGAGGATGTTTGGGGCAGAAAACCACTGGGTGGCCCCTATAATGGTGGACAGTGTCATTTGTCCAAACAAAAAGTACAATAGTGGGTGCCTTGGTTACTTTTTTCTCATTGTTGACACAAAATGCCTGATGCCCAAAATGAAGGAAGGAAAGGTTTATTTCTTACAGGTTTTTCGGAGGTTTCAGTCCATACTCAGTTGGCTCCAATGCAGGGTGGCACGGCTGAGGGGCAGTTGTTCATGGCAGCCACAAGCTACAAGAGTGAAAGAGCAAAAGAGAGAGGAAAACACGCCTTCTTCCTGCCCTTACACTGTGTGTCAGCTCCACTCCTGGGCAGGTGCAGCACTCACACCAGCAATCCCAGTGCTAGCCAATGAACCAATCACAAATGCTACTTTCAGCCATGTCCATGATTGTATGAGGCTTGGGGGGGCCACCTGGACACAAACCAAAACATTTCACACCACGCTGCCTTGGAACCAACTAAGTATGGACTGAAACTCCCAAGAAACTGTAAGAAATAAACCTTTCCTTCCCTAATTTTGGACATCAGGTATTTTGTCTCAGCAATGAGTGAAAAGTAACTAAGACACTAGGGCTCTGGGGACCCAAACAATAGTAATTCCTGAAGCACAAGAACCTAGTGCAGACCAGATGAGAGCCAAAGGGCCCACACAACAAATCCCTGACAAATCACATAATAGTTATGGCATGAGTCTTGTTCCCTCTCTCCTTATCCTCTCCACCCCTCCAGTAGAAGATGCACATAAGGACGCAGATGCCACATCCCTGTCTTGTATGAGGACATACCAGTCTTCCACTTATGAGCAGTAGCTAGCTGTGGCATTGCTGTAGGCTTTGCATATCCTATATCATTCTGATTGCTCAAGTGCGAGATGGGAGTTACACTCAGAATTGTGAGGAAGGCAAATCTTGTCTCCTCATAGCTCCCTGCCTTCTCCATTCTGGCCTATTTCCTCCCATGTAGCAGCTATTTATTACAGTAATGATGTGGCACAACAAACCCAAAAAATTCAGTGTATTTATGTAACCCAAGCCTGGGACCTTCCACTGATGTGGGTGGATTCACTAACATTTCTAGATGTGGCTGGCTCTGGCTGCCCTGTCCTCACCTCAGGCCATACCCTTCCCTGGCTTCGGTGGTTGGTGCTCCTTGCTTTGGACCCATGTGTCTTTCATGCCCCAGAGGTCATGTGTACACATGCTCTCATGGAAACTGCAAAGGTGTGAGGACAATCAAGCCAGTTAGTCAAGTGCCTCTTGAGGCTCTGCTTGCATTTCACCTGTCCCATTGGTTGAGGTGACTATGCTCACAAATACACAGTAGTTCCCCTTATCCAAGATTTTGCTTTTGGTAGTTTCAGTCATGAGACTAACTATGGTCTGAAAATATTAAATAAAAAATTCTTAAATTTTAAATTGCACATAGTATGCTTGAATTTCCCATTGGTGGAGAAAATCATGATGCCCACAACTTAAAGGAGGAGAGGTGTATTTGGCTCGTGATTTCAGAAGGTTCATTGCACAGTCACTGGCTCTAAAACAGGAACATCATGGTGGAAGGACATGGTGGAGAAAAGATGTGCAGCCCCATCAAAAGTATATGAGGACTTGGGGGAACATAGTATCACCCAATGTACTCCACCCCTGGACCCCCAACGACCATGTACATCCTTTATAAAAAAAGACATTTAGTCCATCTCCAAGAGTTGCCAAACTCCTAAAAGCTTTAGCATTGTTGAAAAGTCCAAGTCCCAAGTCTTCTCTGAGGTCTAAGGAAAACTCTTAGTTGCAAGCCCCTGTACAAATGAAAAGGAAGTTAAACACTTGCAACATACAATGGCATAAGATAAACATTACCATTCCAAAAGTTACAAACAGGGGAATACAAAGCATTGGAAACAAAGCAAGTCCAAAATCCAGCAGAGCAAACATTAAGTCCTGGAGTTCCCTGCTCAGCATCTGAAGCAATCTGGTTGTGAGCTGCAAAAGGCTTGGATGACTCCACCCCCACAGCACCAGGGGTTTCAGCTCCCATGGCTTCTCTCCTAAGTCCACTCTGCTCAGTCCTTGCAGCTTTCCTTAGATGATCCCTGTTCATGGATTTTCCAAACTTCTGGGGTCTCCATTGCACCTTTGGCTTCACACTCACAGCTTCCCATACTGCCCTCTTAGGAGCACACTGCTTAGCCTCCCAGAGCTTCTGAAATCAGGGTGGAAGCTGCCTTAACCTCAGAACTCATGCATTCTGTATGCATCTAAAACCAGCACCACACAGATGATCCCAAGGTCTGCTGCTAGGAGCAGTAGCCAGGCTCTCCTCTCTCTTGGCTGTAGGGGTCGACTGCCTGGATCCCTGAGCTCTCTCAACCCGATTGTGAGGAACAGATTCTCTATGCCACCACCATTCTGGAACCTGGTGTGGCCACCACCATTTTGGAACCTCCTGTGGCCTCCGCTGCCACTCTGGAATGTGGTGCTCTGTGTCTTTCTCCTCTGAGCAAATCTTTTACTTTTGCAGTTTTGAGGTTGCAAAGGGTAGAGACCCACTGCTTCCCAGGATGCCCCCAGGTCATCTCTTTTTTCTGGTCCTTCTCAGCAATTGCAATCCCAGCTCTATCTTTATAGTCCACAGCTTTACTGGAGCTTTTATTTTGGCCAAACTCACAACATTTTAAGGCACCCTGCTGGGCTCTTTGCTCTTGATTCACAACATAAATCTGGCTAAAAGCCCCCTGCAGTGGTTGATTGATTATGTCAACTTGAAACATTTAGAGGCCTAACTAAAAGAGCTTAGGAATTCTACACCCTAGGGCGTAGAAGACCCGCCCTACGGTGGGTCATCACCAAGATGGTATAAAGAGAAGGAGGAAGGACAATTCCATTCCATTCTTTGGAGGAGCTCCAGTCTTTGCCTTTGGTTTGGACATCGTCTCCTGGCTTCCAGCGTAGACTGTTCTGCTTTCCGGCGTAGACTCTTCGGCTCCAGCGTAGACCTTTCAGCTGTCTGTCGCAGACCCATCAGCCTGCTGGTGCAGACTTGCACAGAACACTGGTGTGAACCCCACACCTTGGATAGAGTCCTTTGGCCTCCAGCGTGCAAACAACTTTCGCACGCTTCCTCATCCGACTCTGTGGCTGACCATCGTAAGCCTATCCTGTAATTTCTATACCTTTGTATATCTTGGGTAATTTCTGTTTCCTCTAGTAAACCCTAACTGATACACCCCCAACAATAGCCATGCCATCACCTCAACATTAGACTGCCTTGAAATTTCTTTTGCCAGATTAATCAGTCCGTTGCTCTTAATTTCAGCCTCAGGCAAAGTCTCTGAACATGAGCAGAACGCAGACAACTTTCTGCCAAGCCATAACACACATCGTGTGGAGTCCAACACCCAGTGTAGTCCTTCTTCCCAGCAGAAACCTCTCGAGCCTGGTCTTTACCAGGAGGCTTTCTATCAGCCTTCTGGTCTCCTGAGCTCTGGCCAGAATCTCCCATACAGAACAGCCTAAGATGTTCCAGCTTTATGCATTCAGGCAATACCTCCTAACCTTTCCAAACTCTTCCCACAAGCCATTCCAAGGCTCTTGAACCACAGGGCCAGGTACAGTCACAGCAACGAGCCCACTCCCCTGGTACCAAATTGAAGAGATGCTGATGCAAACACTAGACTCTGGTTGGCTTGATGGGCCGGCCCCGGTCACAGTGTGGCACTGTTTGGGGGACGTGGACAGTGCATGAGGCTATGCTTGTGGGGGAGGCATGAGGGGTCTCTCTGTAGCTCCCTCTCAACCTTGCCAGGAGCCTGCCTGCAAAGAACACAGCTTGGCGAGGAGGTACACACCTGTGACCCCAAGAGGCTGAGACAGGAAGATTCTAAGGATCACAGCTGGAGTCCTGACTAGGCAACTTAGTGACATCAAAGCCCTGTCTCAAAACAAAAATCAATAAATAAAAAGGGCTGTGGCTGTAGCTCAGCATGAAGGCCCTAGCTTCAATCCCCAGCACCACAAACAAAACAGGTGGTAGGCTGGCCAAATGTGGCCTTGGGCACAGAACAGGACACGCCCGGTCAGAGTCCGTGAAACCCCATCCATCAGGACTCGGTGAGGGGTGGCAGGAGGCCTGGGGGGCACTGGGTTTCCCACACTCCCCTCCAGGGCTGCAGACTGCATGCAGCTCACAGGCTGCAGGCGATGCTGGTGGCTGTCTGCTCCATCTCCCTGTTAACTTGCTTCTCTGTCCCCACACAGCCAGGCCAGGACCTGGTGCAAACACCATCTCCTCCTCGCCAGCTGCCTGAGCACAGCCTCGCTGGTTTGTGACCCAGAACCCTGAGTTCCCAGACTTGTCTCCCGGTCTTCCCCACCTCCACCCAGGCTGTGCTGGGCTCAGGCCTGGGGGCCAGGGCAGTTCCCATCCTGTAGGACCTGCAGTTTATGCAACATGCACACATCTTCCTTGAGAGAAGTACAAAAATAGGAAAACAAATTATTCCATTGTTTATTTAGCAAGAGAAAAGAAATTATCACTCTGGCATTTTGACAAGTTGATAAATGCCACAAAAAGTCACACACACACACACACACACACACACACAAACCAGAAAAATATTTTAAATGAACTTTGTCCCTGTTGTAATTGTGTAAGAATTAATTTTCCTTACACTCTAGAGTTTTGTACGCTTTGATCTTCTCCTTATGTGGCAATGACTTTATAATAGTTTTCTGTAAAAGCAATTCCATTTTTTTCTGGAAGATGATGGATCAAAATTTATTTTTCATTACTGACAATTTGAAATCATTTCCATTTCAAATTAACAGCTCATTGATGGCAACACCACACTGTGTCAAACTTGAGAAAACAATTACGTTTCTTCTGCACACGAACTGCAAGATTCCGGCGCATTCACGTTTTCTTGCATAGTGGCTAATAACAAACAGACTTAACGCTACCCAGTCAGTCACTACCGTCCCCGCTGCCTTGGGACATTACAAATGTGAGAATAGTATCACACTGCGACACTCGTGAGCTGAGAAGCACGCTGCTCTCCAGGGCGTCCAGGTGCCGCTGTCCCACTGCCCCATCCACGGCGGCCCCTCTGCCCCGTTGCCCCCGCCGCCCCCGCTGCTCCGTGCCCTCCCAGGAGCTGCTCCAGGAGCCCCCAAAGCCCTGCACCCAGACCCAGCCCAGAGTGGGTTCCCATCCCCGCGGCAGAATGTGGCCCCGGCTTGTGGCCTTCCTGGAAGCGGGGTCGCCCTGGGCTGCGCTGGCCCTGAGTGTAAAGACTGGCGTCCTGGGAGGGCAGGAGGAAGCGCAGAGACCTGGGCTCAGACGACTGCGGGGCCAGAGAGGCGCGCGGAGCTGCGGGGCCCGTGTCGTGCGGCCCTCACCGAATCCCCAGCGGCCAGCGCGCGGCGAGGACCGCGCTCCCGGCCCCTCGCCCAGGACAGGCGGGACCCGGGGCGCAGAGGCTGAACCCGGACGCGGCGGGAACGGGAGTGGGGGAGTGGGGCAGCGTGCGCGGGCCGGGCTCCGGGAGGCCCCTGGGAACCGAGGGTGTGAGGCGCAGGATGCTGTGGGGCCGGGAGCGCCTACCGGCACCGGGACTCAGGTGCGGGACTGCGCGGGCGGAGCTCAGCCCGGCCCGGCTGCGGACCCGTCTCCCGCGGGCCGGATGCAGGGCGCCGGGGCTGCACGGCTGTCCCGCAGCGCCACCTGGTGGTGCGAGGGGGCCCGGCCCTGGCGCCCGGAAGCCTTCGCCCAGACCCCTTTAGGGGGACGACAAAAGGAGCACGATTTTGATTTCGCAAAGTGGGGGGAGGGAAGGGGTAAGGGAGGGGAAGGGGAGGGGATTAGGATCGTGGTGTTCGTGCGCCCCCCCCACAACGAATGGCACCGTCATTACTGCAAACAGGCACTAACAAAAATTTAAAAAAGAACGGAGGAGCAGACAGGCGACAGAGAGGGGTGCCGGCTCCACTCCAGCACCGCTCTGAGCCCGGAGCCCCGGATGTGGGCGCCCTGCCCATCCGCCTCCCTCCAGCGGCCCCTAGCTTCCCACCGCGGCCTTCCCCTCCACCCTGCCCTCCCGAGGTGGCTCTGCGGTCCTCTCCCTCTGCGGTGCCGCTCAGGCGGCTGTCAGACCTGGCGCGGGCACTGTGGGCAGGGGACGCTTCACGGGGCCACCCAGAGGGACCAAGCCAAGGGTGCCCTGCACCTGAGGACGTGGGGACAGGCAAGGAATCTGAGAGAGGAACAGAGACACAGAGAGACAGAGACTGAGAGACAGACAAAGAGACAGAGAGAGAGCCAGAGACAGAGAGATAAAGACAGAGAGAAGGAGGGTCTCGCTGTGCATCTCAAGCTGAACTTGAATTCACTGCATATCCTAGGCTGGCCTCCAACTCACAGTGATCTTGCCTCAGCCTCCCTGAGTGCTGGGTTTACAGGTGTGCAGCACAGGGACAGGGACACCTGGACACAGGCTGCTGGCCACAGTGGCCGCAGCTGCTCAGAGAGGCCCGGCTCAGGAGCCAGGGCACCTCCTCCTCCCCCTGCTGGCCCCGCGCTGCTCGGGCCCCAGCTTCCTGTGGACCCTGCTCTGTGCCCGCCTGCGACCTCTGCTGCATCTCCAGCCCCTCCTGCCACCAGCACCATGAAATGAACTTTAAAAGTTAGATTTTTTTTTCCTTTAGAGACAAGTGGCTGCCTCACACCTAGGACGAAAATACTCTCCTCCTCCTCCTCCCTTCAGCCCAGATGAAAGAATACACGTGCAGCTTCCGGCCCCAGGACGGGAGTCGTTTCCCTTCCACCAGAACGGGGTCAGTCTCTGTGCACTTGCCCCCGCCTACCATGGAGGACCCTTGCCCATCTGTGCGCAGGGAGGTGGTCCTTCGAGCCAGCGGGCTCCTGCATCTCCTCGGAGCTGGCTCTGAATAAATCCCTGTTCCTTTTTACCAACATGAGTGGCCTCCTTTGATTTGGTCGGCGGGGAGCAGACGGACCTGAGCAAGGGACCTAAAGTGGCCGTGACACTCCTGCCCTTGCAGTGGGGTCCCTGGCACCTGCGTGAACCTGGGCAGCTGCAGTCTGCAGTCCGTGGGGCTCGGGAACACCATGCTCTCCGGGCCAGGCCCACCCTGCTGGGGAGCACAGTGAGAGCGTCCTCTCACGGGTGTCTCTGGGGAGAATCTTCCAGGCTCCTGGAAACGTGGCAGCGGTGGAAAGGCCGGGGAACCTGTAACAAGCGGCCCATGTGGGAGTGGGAGTGGGTGGCCGGACGGGTGGGCACGTGCTGGGTCACAGCATGGGACCCGGCCTGTGAACGCAGCGACGCCCTTGCTCAGGGGTGCTGCACAGGGAGCTGGCAGAGGACTGAGAGCAAGGCCTGCCGTGCAGCTCCACCCTGCAGTGCCTCTGCTGCTCAAGGGGTGGCTTTGGATGCACTGAGCAACTCCACGGTCCTGCCCTGCCGTGGGGAGCCCTGGCCCCTGCGGAGCCCGGTACCGACAGCTCCACTTCTGGTGAACTGAGACTCGAAACAGGCATCTGTGTTTGGCACAAGATTTCTCGAGTGCAGCTGGAATATCTTACAGGGTGTGAGCCGGGAGGAGGAGAGCATGGACACTTGCTCAGGGGTGCGGCCAACAGCAGGAAGAACTTCCAGTGTGCCCTAGTGCACAGGTGACTGCGGCTGAAAGCAGTTAATTGACTATTTGAACAAGCCGGCCCAGAGGATTCCTACCGTCCCACACAGAGCAGTGGTAGCTGTCTGGGGAAAGGGACCTGCCAGGGACTCTGACCTGAGGTGACTCACTCCCTGTGTGCTGAAACACGACCCCACTCCATGTGTACCCCACAGATACGCACAATTGCTATGCATCAGTTAAAACCAAAAGATACTTTTAAAAAATGCACAATGAAGTGTGCCTTAGTTTACACTTACATTCTAAAACACCAGGATGAAGATGAAAAGCTTGTGAACTAGTAAGAGGAAGATTGTGTCCAAATCCTGGGACCATCGCCTGACTGTCACCCCAAACCCTGCAGTGACACCCAGCAGCACCTCCTAGGGTCCTGCCTCACGTTTCAGACAACGGCAGCCATTCTGACCGGGCTGGGCTTCAGGAGAGATGGAAGCACGAGCTGTGAAGGGAGAGGGAGGCGGTGGGAAGGGCAGGTGCTGCTTGTCACCTCCACACTCTCCACCTGGCATCAGAGCCCCGCACCGCCCGAGCCGGGATGGCAGCCTGCCTCGCCAGGCCCGCCCGAGTCCTGACGGCTCGGTGTCCACACTCCTGCTTCGGAACTGACCTGGAAGCTGCGATGGCTGTGTCCGGGTGTCCCCCAAAGCCGTATGCAGTCGTACGTGGGGCTTCGTGGAGGCGGCCGGATGTAGGTTGTGATGCTGGGTTGACTCACAGTGCAATGCCGGCCTCAAGCGTGTAAGGTGCGGAACCTGCACACGATGTAAGGAACAGAAAGAGGCTGGTTGCTTGTAGCTCGGTGCGCACTGCCTCTGTCTCCTGCCCGCCGTGACCTGTCTCTCCTCTGCAATGCCCCTCTGCCATGCCGCCCTGCAGGGGTGGGGGCACGTGGCACCGAGGAACAGCAGCCTGTCCTTTAAACCAGAGCCGGAAGTGGTTCTTTACTGGGCAGCTGCTTCCCAGAAACCAGCCCACACCAGCTGCGGCTGTTGTTAGTTAACTGACCAACCCCGTGTCTGAAGGGTCAATTACCAGTTCATCCATTTGACCACATTATGGCCCAAATGCACAAAATCTGCGCAGAAGCAGAAACCAAATGGTCGATAAACACACTTCAAGTAGGGAACGACATGAGCTCCTATCTTGTCGGCACAAAACTTATCCGTCCAAATGGATCCGCAAAACCACATGGAAACCCTGCCGGAGGAGGGGACTTTGAGGTGCCACGGTGAACGTGTGGGCTCCGTGTCCTCACCGGCACAGCACAGGAAGTGAGCCCGGCCGAGCGGCGGGTGTTACCCTCCGTATAGCAAGCCCCTCCGGGATCTCATCACTGTCTGGGAAAACAGTGGGATTATACTTCCATGGGATTATATTTGTAATCCCATGGAAGTTATTGAAATTCTAATGAGTTAATTTGAATCTGTCACTTCCAGCGCAACCCACAGTATAAATAAAGACGCTAAGCCACATCTGTAGTTGTGGGGAGCCAAGGGGGTCCTAAGTCCAGCTGAGGTGATGGTTTACAGGAACAAAGGCCTTGACTCAAGGCCAAATCCAGGTTTTACCACTTCTTGATGAGGGGAGGGGAGAGGCTCGAGGATGAGTGACTGTGAGTGGCGGGAAGCGCGTGAGCGCTGCGAGCTGGGCTGGGTAGGGGGCCTGAGCTCACCTCTGCGATACGCAGACAGGAGGGGATGCAGAAGCAGTCATCTGCATAACACAATCTGAGGTACTAGCTAATGTTTTGGGGTCGGTGCTTCAGCTCTGTGTAATCTTTTCTGCCCTGGGAAGTCACAGCCCCTTATCTCAAGGCTCGATCCCAGCCGACAGCATGGAGCCTGTCTCTCCCTCCCACCTCCCAGCTCACACGTGTTTTGGGGGACACAGGACGGGTGAACATGACCTGTCACCTTGCTTCAAAGACTACACCTCAGCCAGACTGATTTGCATTGCTAAAGCCAGCCGAAGGGGTAAGGAAAAGTCCCGCCAGCCCTGTGCACGTCGACACCTGGGGAGAGGGCCAAGCTTGGTGAAGGAGATAATCGCTCTTCTTAAAGGAGAGTGGTCCAGGCGGCCCCCACACCTCAGCAGTCACTGTGCTTCCCCCAGGGCCCGGCAGCTTTCAAAGCGACGCCCGGCTAGCACCCCTCATCTGGCTACGTGACCTGACTGGCCCTTGGCGGTGGAGAGTAAGTGTACCAGGGCTAACATGTTCTAGTTTCAGGAATGTGCTTTATGGTCATCTGGGGAGTCTGTGCCTGTTTGTATTTAAGGTTCCTGAGACACTGAGAAACTCAACATACTCTTAACAATTTTCATCTTAAATATCTCTGATTGAGAACTTCAACCCACCAACAGTCTGAAGATTTGAAAGCTCGATTTACCATATGCGTGTGTTGGATATGTTGGCTTTGTAAGAGTTAAATGCTTATAAAGCTTTTCAAATTTAAGGCCCCTTAACACAAATTAGGCCTCTTAAAAGATCTGGAAGGATTAGATATAAGAAAATGTATAAATGTAAAGTGTTATCAACTTACGCTGGCCGGGGACTGAATTAACCAATCTGTACAGACAGCTGATTTCCAAGGAACTGCACGTTCTCTAATGTGGGCTCTTCCCACGCACACTCGGACGGAGGGGTCACGCTCCTTTCCAAAACCGACGCTTCTCTCGGTCCACTTCCCGTCAAGCCTTTTTAACGTCTTCATCAAATGGGGGTCGGTGCTGAGCGCTTCACCGCAGGAGCGGCCATGAAACACTGGCTGGGGCAGGCAGGAGCCGGACTGACCACCGCCCGCCAGTCCTGCAGCCAACGCCGCGGTGAGCCCGGCTCCCAACACTGCCCCGCGCTGCCTGGGCCTCTTCTGGTTATTCCAAATTCTAAATCCAGGCCTCAGTTTACACCGTCAAACTCTAACCTGCGCGGTGAGCGTCAGTGACTACTGACACACAGGCACCTCCACAGTGAAGTCGCGGTAACGGCGCATCAGGGCGCTCACGGACGGGACTCTGCCAGCCACAGTCTGAGCGCCTGAGCCTGTGAGCAGCTGTCCTCGGGAGGACGCGCTGGGGCACCGCGCTGTCTGGCGGGCTTACAGCAGCGCCACTAACCGAGGGCTGGCATGGTAAAGAACTCGGACAGTGTAACTTTCAAAAGGTGCCTGCCTCCCAGAGTCAAAGTAGAAAATAACAACTTAAGAGAAAAAAACCGTTTTTATAAAATATAGCTGAGACCATATAAATAAGACACTATCCTTGGGGGGAAAAAAATGAACAAGCAAACAAAGACTATATTTATTCAGTTTCAGGTTTTATTTTCATAATTATCTTCCTTAGAGAAGCAATAATCTATTTCTGTGACACATTTAATGTCGAGGAGCTGGAAAAAAATAGGAATAGAGCACAGGTTCCACACACAAACACCATGCTCTGCATACGCACAAATCACCCCAGCGCGTGACACGACCTCCCACGCCGCTGACGGCGGAGCACGGGCAGCGGGCTCAGGCTCGGCACCTGCTCGTGCAGACCGCCATCTGGCAGCAGGAGGCCACTGGAGCGCTAGGCAACCACCGCGAGCGCGCACCTCAGGCCAGCGCCCGGCCTGGGGCTGCAGCAGCGCGGGTGGGCCACTCCCGTGGGGCTGCCCGGCCCGTGCCTGCTGTCCCCGGCGTGAGGAAGGCCCAGGCACCCGCGAGCAACGCTGCCCTGCTGGCGTGGATTAGCAGTTTGCTCGAAGCAGCCTTGGCAGAAGATTCTACAAGTTTCTGACTGGACCTAAAGGGTACATGCAGCAGTGAGGGGGTCTGCGAAAGTTCACTTCTCCTTAAATAAAAACGCTTCAGTACAGCTGCAGTCCGACCACTCACCGGCCTGGTGAGTGCCAATGGGGCCACCTCCGGTCTGTGCAGCCGCGGGCGGGGGCACGAGCCTTGGCACCCCAGGCGGGGCCACACTACACTCACTGGTGCTGCAGGGCCGGCAGTACCCCGACCAGGGTCACGAGCACCCTCTTCTGTGCAGGTCCGGAAGCCCAGGGGACAAAGCAGGCCGAGCCCCCGGGGAGGCGTCGGGGGACAGGCCTGCAGGGAGAGGAAACTGGCCCGGGGGCAGGCCGCTGTCCTCACCTTCTCCCGGGCGACATGCGAAGAGGCAGGTCTAAGCCACGTGGGGAGGAAAAGGAATGCTTCACTCACAACTAACACGTCGGGAAACCACTGGGCGTGGGAGCGCCGGCAGCCCGCTTCCCGCACGTCTCGCGGACAGCTCTCCCCTCAGCAGAACCTCCGTAGTGCGCTATTTCCAAGCGCGGTCCTGGCCTCGAGCAGCTCTTCTCTGGAGATGGTGGGACGTGGCCCGCTCCTTGGAGTGTCCCGCAATCGCAGTCAGCAGGTCCCAGGGTCACTGCACCTTGGAGATGCCAGAATCCCCCACACCGCAGGGAACACCGGCAGCAGCAGTGCTGTCTTACGATGCCTTCAAAATTTTCTACGTCAACACATAAGAGTTTACGTGCAGCTTGTACTGGGCTAGACACCGCAATCCCAAATCGCTTCTGTCCTGATCTTGGCTCTCAAAAGACTTAACATTTAAATTCATTTAGTATCATGGGGGATACATTTCCTTTCCAAAACAAGGCAAGTTCTTAACATAACATTTCTACTGGTGAACTTCACTTTTAGCAGCAATATTAAATAAAATACAAAGAAAATCCTCGTACAATGAATCACAGGAACACAAGCGAAAAAGAGTACCAATGCCTGCCGGCTCTTTTCTTTAGGGTATGATTTGTCTCGAATTTGGCTTGCAAATTTTAAAATCAACTGTATTAAAAGGTGACGGCACATTTCCTGCTCTTACAATGGAAAGGAAAAGAAAAGGCTTCCCAGTAGTAGATACGGTGGCTGATTTGGGAACAGGGAACTAAGAATCGTCCTTATTAGTATGTAAAATCCTAGCACAGGCCTCCGGAGTACTCATCTTCCTCCTCCTCAGGAGCTGCTGAGGCGATGCCGTCCGGCTTGGCCTGGGGGGCTGCCGGCGACTTCTTCTTGGCTCCTCCTCCTGGCACCACCAAGCTGAGGCCCAGTTTGGCGTACTGTCAATGACAGGTGAGAAAGGCCGTGAGCGCGGGAGGACCCCTGCCCCAGGATCCTGGTGCGAATGTGCCCAGCTCTGGCCCTGCGCGGCAGGCGGTCACAGGGGCAGGCTGCGAGCCGGAGCCCTGGGGTTAATTACAGAGCCTTGCCCTCTGCCCTGGTGCACAGCACCAGCGCCCTCTGCTGTGTACTGTGAGGGTGCAGGACTGCCACCCACCAGCTCCACGCCACCCTCGGGAACTGAGATGACGCAGGTATTCCAAGTCACACTTCGGGGCCTGAGGAAGGACGGCTCAGCTGAGTGAATGAGAGAAGTGAGGGGCAAATCTAAAAATCTATACATATTTACAAAGCATGACCAAGAATTCATGTAGAGAAAAGCTTCTCTGCCTGCATCCTGTAACAAACGGACGGTCTTCAGCCGACCCAACAGGATGACGCTAAGCCGCTGCTTGCAAATCGACCAAGAAAGGCGACGGGAGAGAAGCCACAGCCAGGCTCCCGCGTGTGCGGACCTCCTGCAAGCCCCTTCCTCACACCTGGCCAGGGGGCCTGCGTGACGCTCCATCGAGGCAGACGCCAGGGTGCTGCGCCACACGTGAGTCGGCTGGGGCGTGGGGACCGTCAGCAACAGCCTCTGCCAGCCAGCAGCTGTCACGCGGTGGCACTGCAGAGGCCACATCATGGGCCTCTTTCAGACAAGAAGCCTGAAGAAAAGAACTAAAAGGCTTCAGAGGGTAACAGATAGAAGGACAGGCCGAGAGATGAGGGTAAACTTAAAAATATGCCACCCTCAGCCAGGTGTGGTGGCACGTGGCTACAATCCCAGCAGTCTGGGAAGCTGAGGCAGGAGGATCCCAATGCTCAAGACCAGCCTGGGCACACAGTGAGACCCTGTCTCAGAATAAAAAATACAGAGGGACAAGGGATGCAGCTTAGTGTCAAAGCCCTGGGTTTAAGCCCCAGTACGAAATAATTAATTAAAAAAATTAAAACACACTGTGGTCCGCACAGCTAATGAGTCGGTAAAGGGCTGCAGAACCGCATGGTGAGCACCTGGTTTCCCGTGCCGGGCGGGAGGTCAGGGGAACTGGCTGGCTCTCTGGGTGCAGCCTGGGGGACAGACCCTCTCCAGTCCCCAGGAGCCCCACCGCGAGTGGACAGCAGGGCGCGGCCCGCAGCACTCACGTCGTTGTCCATGTACTTGAAGAGCGGCGAGTTGCAGACCTCTGACACCTGGTCCTGGTCCTGCTGGTCATAGCCCTCCAGGAGCTGCTCCAGCGCGGTGCAGTCCTCGCTGCCGTTGAAGCCCGGGATGCTGCGGGGACAGAGTGCATGCTCTTCCCACCGCCCCGGACGCCTCCCCCAGGGGAGCCTGTGCCCACAGAGGTGGGACGAAGCCACGGCCAGGAGGCTACCTGGGCACCCGCCCGGGGGCGGAGGCGCCCCCCCAGCCCCAGAAGGAATCATCCGGCCCGAACCAGCCAGTGGATCACCCGCACACGGGCTCCTCGTGCCAATCCTGCAATACACATTGGGCACTTTCTTTTCTTTCTTGGTACCGGGAATTGAACTCAGGACCTTGCACTTGCCGGGCAGGCGCTTGTGCCACTGAGCTGTATCTCCGGCCCTTTCTTTTCTTTGCAATTTATTTCTTACTAGGCAAATGCAATGACACGACTAAAGTCACTCACTCCCAGGGAAACCCTCAGGAGAAAAACAGAGGTAAGAAAACAACTAAACTGAAACAGTGGTCGAGTGTTCCAATCATTAGAAAATGTATTAAAAAGATGACAGTCGGATGTTTGTCTAAGAGGCAACCTGAGCTTGAGGAGGAAACCCCAACTCTGCAAGTGGAGACGGTGACGAGCTCACCTGTAGCTCTCTCTGACACACCTTTCCGCCGCCACATAGTCATTTCTGTGCAGGTGAACCAGAACCTGAGCAATGGTTTTCTAAAACAAAACAGAGAATTATGTTTCACAGAGCAGATCTCCTGGCGTACTTAAAACATCTGGACTCTAACTTCCAGTCTTGGTTTGTACACAGAGGTTTATAAGTTCCGAAGAAAGTTCCAAAGCCACCCGAGAGAAAACCTCCCGGAGGAGACCTGGCTCTGCAAGCCCAGGGCCGCGCCACACCCACAAAGCCTTGATGCCCTGCAGAGTTCCGCTCACCACTCAACCGTGAGAACAAGAAAGATGAGGGGACCCGTAATTCTACAACTATACTTGTAACTCAAACAGTGCTGTGTACGTGGACAGCAGCAGCAGGCGATGCGGGCCGCAGCCCGACTTCCTCTCAGAGCCTGCCCTCCTGCCCTGCGTCTCCCCGTGCACCACACCCGAGACCCCACAGGCCCCCCCGCGCCTCAGACGCGGCGAAGGACCGTGCCGCTGGGAGCTCTCACAGGTCCCCCTCACCGCCTCAGGGAGACCCTCTCCCTCTCCTGCTCCCCTGCCCAGGCCCTCCGGGGGCCCCCATGCAGCGAGCGGCCCACCAGGGGCCAGCCCCGGAGCCACACCAGCAGCTGGGGGACACGGGGCTGTGCCCGGCTGTCAGATATGGGGCCGGGCTTCCGAGGTGTGAGGCTGCCGTGGCCCCTGCTGCCCAGGCTTCTCTCTGGGGAGCTCCTCAGCCCCCTGTCTGTCGAGAGCTCGCGCCCCTCCAGTCGCCCGCCTTTTCTCACTCTGCAGGGTGTGTGGGTAGCTGCTTCCTGTATTTTACTCCTCTGCTCTAACTGTAATCAGCAAGACAGACAAGGCTGTAATGGCCACTCTATCTTGGTACAAAGCAGAGGCCCATAACGTGCTATTTCACAGAAACAAACACCCACAGAATCTTTGTTTAGGTATTTATTTATACCATCGTGCAGAACTACCTAATGTAAAACTAAAAACAATCACTTTCAAAGAATACCTTATAACAAGTCGGGTAATTCTCAATTTCCTTATAAATGTTTTTCTCTTTCTGAATAGAGAGCGCCGCCTCATCAAACCTAAAAACAAAACAAGAAACGTAAACAAGACATCTGCACAAGGTCCCCCTGGAGGGCTTTCAGAGTGACAGAGGCCCGCTGCTGACCAACTGCGGCACAACACACGCTCCCCGCTGCCCTGCTCCAGGCCTGGCCGCGGCCCACCCGTCGGCGAGCACCTGGCAAGCCCAAGGCCCACCCTGTGAGTGCAGAAGACAGCCTAGCTCGGTGCTGGGCTTCTCTCCTCAGCCAGACAAACGCCTGCCCACTCCCGCACAGCCTCTGAAACGCAGTCTCCAGCTCCAGGTCGCCTTGCTGCACTGTTGGGAGCAGCTCGGCTTGCAGGTGGCTACTGTGGCAGTGGGATTCCGGGAAGCTCCCTGGGGTGAGCTCGGCCTCTGGACAGGTGGGCTCCCTCCTGGGCTCAGTGCCCGTGGGGAGTGCCGGGGAGGTCTGCCTGCAGGCCTGGGCCCTCCTGCAGTTAGTGTCACAGCACAGGGTGCAGGATGAGGAACCGAGGGGCCATGAGGGCCGAGTCTGGTTCCAGGCCAACAGGCCACGAGAAACCACGGGCCTCGATCCACAACTGCAAGGAAACCGATTCTCCCAACACCTAGCTTGGATGAGGACCCACGCTTCAGAGGCCATCACGGCCCGTCCACCCCACACTCCAACCTCACCTAAACGCGTTCGACTAAGATGCTGTGCTCTTCAACAGGAACCGCTTATCTCACTGGCATAAAAACAGCTCTTCCTCGTGCTTATAACTCCTTAGCAAAAGCACCAAAAGAAACACTGCATTTATGAGAGTCTAGAGTCAAAAAAGTTGATCAACTTTGCTAAAGTCCATGGAACTGGCAGAGAAAGCCATCCATCTTCAACAGGATCCAAGAAATGATTCAAACTTACAATGAAAACCACATAACCTTGACTTTCCCGTCGAGGAATTCTTATTTCTCCTAACAAAATGAATCTGGTTTTGCTGGAGAGAATTGTTTTTGTCTTTCTGTAACCGAAAAAATTTAGACCCAGATAAAATGCACCTCAAGCTCTGCCCACAGCAGTTACACCCAGAAGCTGATGGGACTTCATTCTTCTCCACCTCTCACAACCACCCAGATGGCTTCCAGCTCCCGCTGTTTCTCAAACTCCAGAGTCTGCTTTTAGCAGCCCACAGGCTTTTCAGCCCTCTTGTCACATTCCCAGCTGCGCATCTCATCACCGCGGAGTCACGGGGACGCCCGCCCTCCCTGCGTCAGGGCCGGCAGGTGGGTGAGAAGGATCTCGCGCAGAGCCACAGTCCTCGTCAGCTTGGGGTGGCGGGGGACGAGGGCCGCCCCAGATGCTCCCCCGGTGAAATTCTGAGACACTTGTGAGCCGGCGGGAAAGGCGAGACCGTGAGACGGGAAACAGACGGGTGAGAGTGCCAAGTTATGGCCAAAGCTAGTCTCGGGCTGGCTAACCCAGACCTGAGCGCAGCAGGCCCCGTCCCGCCGATGGCCCCGTGGACCTGCTTTTGTTCTTTCAGGCCACCAGCAGCCTCCACGCAGATGACCACCTCAGCGTGGCCGCGGAGCCCACCGACAGGTGCGATTCTCTCTCCAACAGGGAAACACGGGGCTTTTCATTACCCTGCACCGCCGGAAACCCTGGCAGAAGGGCCACAACAGCAGGCTTTTAATTCTTCCCCACCGCATGCCCCCAGGGACACTCTCCACAGTCTCAGACTCCTCCCATGCCTGAGTAAGCAACTCTGACCATGTTAAATAATTTTAAAATGTATTTCCATAAAGCTGACTTGCGTTCAAACACTGCAGAAAGTTTTGTTTTAAAATGCAGTTTTACTAAAAAGAAGAACTAAAAGGCAGTTACTAGAAGGATCCTGAGGTGAGCACAGGACCCTTTCCCGGCCTGCCGCCCACACGCCCTCTGGTGCCCGAGGGGTCACAGGCTGCACCTGTCCTGCTCCATCCGGGCACTCCCACTGCGGGTCTGCAGGGCGACGGGATGGAGGGGCGCGGGGAGGAGAGGGCTGTGCGGTTGGGGGTCCCCGGGGAGGAGTGAGAGGCAGCCCTCCAGTGCTGGCCCGGCAGGCTGGCCTCGCCTTCTGCTCCGCCCCGCCACCTGCCACTCACTCCTCCCTCCGGGGCAGGAGCACGGGGCCAGCTCACTGGTGGCATCTAGGTGACACCTCGCAGGCCAGGCTCTCTGTGCGGTCCAGGGGCCACCACCACACACAGAGACCACTGGCCTGCGAGTCTACATTTCAGTCATTTGCACTGCTGGGAACCAATGGCCGGCAGAACGAGTAAAGGTAACAACAGCACTGATTTATGAATCGAATTGTTTCCATATAATGGGCTTCGTTTAAAAGCACAACAAAATTTCTATACCATTTAGACCTACACAAACCTAATCCATGAGAAGGCCTTTCTATAAACAGAGTGCTGTATCTAAATGAGAACATGACAAAGGTTAATTCAAGGTTTACTCCCAAGTTATTCTAAACAAGTTTGAATTATATTTTAGAATCTAACAATCCTCATTAAAAAAAAATTAATGCAGTCTCAGAAAGGGACTGATAGATTCAATAGTCATTTCTATTTTAATTTCTTGACAAGATAAATCTGGGGTCTCTTCTGTCACCAGAAAGCTAGGTACCAGTTTTAATTAAGATATCTGTCTCCAAGCTGAGTGTGGTGGACCATGCCTATACTCCTAGCACTCAGGAGGCTGAGGCAAGAGGGTTAGTGCCAGTTTGAGGCCAGCCTGGACTACAAAGTGAGTTCAAGGCCAGCCTAAACTGCATAGTAAGACCCTGTCTCAAAAACCAAACAAACAAAATATTAGTTTCCAAATTTACAATCTACTAAGGATGTTTATCTTAAATACTGTATTATTAAGTGAGAAATTGGCAAGCAGAATTTTATCAATTATCCAAACTGTGTACTAAGCATAATATGAGATAAAGAAGAGATCCAATAGGAGCTTAGCTTTCCAGTATCCAGCAATTTGTGCCTTAAGTCACGTATTTCAAAGATAAAAAAGTATACACTCTGTTCAGTGACACAGTTTGACTATCAGCAAACTGTCCATTTTCATGGGCAAGGATTTTAAGCATTTCTGTCTATTATCCCAATATATATGTATTTCCTCAAGAAAGAAACATTTTAAACCAAGTAACTAATCAAGAAAACTGTTCGCTTTGATCTGAGCCGATAAAAAGTGATGCATGGTAAATGCAGGCACTGCATTCTAGAAACAGGGACCTCCTGATGTCCAGTTCCGCGTGCCCAGCTGTCCAGGTGCCTAGGGCTGATGTCAACAAGACGAACAGGCTGTGCCCTGAAGTGCCGCCCTCCCACACGCAGGCTCACAGGCCGTAGACACACAGGAGCAGCTGTGAGACTCACCTGCGTCCTCGGACTAGCAGCCGCGAGGCCTTTCCCAGCAGCTCAACCGCCTGCTGCAGGCGCTCCTCGTTCTGAAGGAATCAAAGAAAAGGGAGTGTTGGCTGCTTTAATGTGGAGTCTTCTTATCCTCCAACAACAAGTCTACAAGGAGGTGACGGCACTGGTCGGCAGGTGCCAGGGCTGCCAGTCCACGTCACTACTCTAACGGGAGAGAGGAAGAGTTCAGTGGCGAGCCCGCACGTTTCACAGACTACCCGCCGCGCTTCTGTTTTCCTGTAAGTTATTCATCTAAATACTCTACGTAATTAAAGAAAAACAGTAAGATTCAAACTTACCTCAAACACGTTAGCCGTCTGTTGATATAACTGCACGGCCTTTTCAGGATCCACGTTTTCTATGAGCCTGAATTAGACATGAAAGCGTGGCCCACGTGAGAAACAGCAGGCCTGCTTGGGAGCGCGCTCAGATCAGACGCGCGACCCGGGGCGGGCTCACTCACTTCCCCGCGCGCTCCAGCGCCATGGCGGCCGTGTCCGGGGTGCCGTTCTCCAGGTACATCGTGCTGGCTTTCTCGATCAGCTGGACGGCCTCCGGCAGCTTCTGCATCTCCTTTGGACACAGCACACAGCATGGGTCAACCTCAGAAGTGCGACTGGAAGCTCGATCACTTCACTCCTGCCTGTACTACGCGTCGCTCTCCGGCAGCAAACCCCACCGTGGCTGCCTCCCAGCACCCTCCGCGGGGAGCCTCAGCCCACCAGGCTGCCCCAGTCACTCCCCAGGAACTACAGCCACAGCGGAACTCAGACACTGCTCTTCACTGCTTCTTTCCAAGCACTGACAGCTCTTCAAGCGCTGAATGAGTCTCTGCTGCCCGAGACCCCTGCCAAGGGTCACGAACTACTAGCCCTAGAGCTGCATTCCATTCTAAGCACGCTTTGGTTGACTCACACAGTATTTTTAAGTCAGATACTTTCACAAAAATTTTGTTTTATAGCTGCTTTTCAAAAAAAAAAAACCTCTCCAAGACAACAGCAGCTCATGGTCCCACACGGCCAGCAACACTCCTCCACGCTGCGGCCATCACTGCCGCTGCTGTCCCCACTGCCTGTTCAGCCAGTGTGACCCAGTGTCCCCTGCGCCCCAGGCCCAGCAGAGTCTGCAGCCTGAGCCAGGCTGTCACCAACAGAATAAATTCTCTATCCTATCCTTGCCCTGTGAGTCTCAGGTCTTTTGGCCCTAATAACTCCAAATCAAAACTTTTTTAATAAACGGAAAGTGGAAATCATCCAGCAGTTCATCTAAAGTTCACGGGAGGCGTCCAGCAAGGGCAGACTTGTGTGGTGAAGCAGGCAGGCTGCCCTCTCAGGGGCTGTTGTCAAGTCGGCCCTGCAGCCCCTCACTGAGCCGGTGAACACGCAGACGTCTCCAGCAAAGCTGCAGGTCTCACTCCTACCGATTCCCAAATATAACTTCTTACTTAGGTATGAAGACTGACATAAAGACAGCCTGAAAGATACTACTTGAACTAAGGCTGCTACCAATTATTACTCAAGTGGAATACATTACATTCCCAAGCTTTGATAAAAACATTCTTTTGTTCTAGAAACCAAAGTTCAGTAAAAGAATCCAAGTCTTTGGATTGGCACATGTTGGAGGCTATTTGGGAAAACTCTGGTCTGGGGGTCACCCTCTCTTTCACAGACTACTCCTCCACATCACCCACCAATCCATTTATGAAACACATGCTGAGCACCTCCAACATAAAAGCATCTAGGATAAAAGAACAAGAACACAGGGCACACAGCACTGGCTGCAGCAGAGGCGGAATGAAGAAGTCCCGAGACCCAGGTTTGAAGATTAACAACTGTACACCTCCCTACTTCGCTTTAAACCAAGGAAGCCAGTGAGTGACGAGGGTCCAACCACAACACCGATACTCTTGGGAAAAACGCCAGGCTCCCTACTTAGAAGCAGTACCATTCACTGTCAAGTGCCTCTCTTTAGTGGCTTGTGCGCCACAGAGTGTACTGTTCCTACAGAGCAAACAGGACAGGAAACCCCAAGTCACCCCAAGGCCTTCCCTTGAGCCTAGTCTCCAAGCTGCCACTCCCTCGGCCCTGCCACACAGGAAACAAGAAGCTCTGCAGGTCCCAGTGGAGACTAGATCGGCCCACAGAACGAACTGTGGCCTCAGGGCTCATGACTCACAATACCACCCGGAACTGTCCGAAGGCATCAATCGCAATACGAGATGTGCAGACAGTATCTGCTCTCTTGTTTCCCCACCCATTAAATTTTTTTTCACTCAGAGTAATGCCTTTCTGACCCTCAAATTAAACAGGTACTTGAGCAACAGAAGTGATGCTTGAATCACTTTACCACAGCTGTTGGAATATAAATGGAGGCAGGGAGAACCGCCATGTTCAAGTACTTGGTATCCTAAAAACAGACACCAGGTGCAATAAGATTATAAAAGCCACCGGGGAGTTTCCTAGTTCCCCAGGAAAACAGGAGATCAGGACATACTCCTGGCTTCTCTGCTGCTGGTAACCTAACTTGTGTCACCTAATGTCGACTCAGTTGCATGTTCAGCCAGAAAATCTTTATTTCGATGTATATAGAACAACTCATCAGAAATATTACATTTTAAAATTCTATTAAAAATTAGACCTTTAATCCCAGCACTCGGGAGGCTGAGGTAGGAGAGGCGTTGTGAGTTCAAGACCAGCTTGGGCTACAACATGCACAAGGCCGGCCTGAACTACATAGTGCGACCCTGTATCAAAAATAATAGGGCCGGGTGTTTGGTTCAGTGGCTTACGTGCCTGCCAGGCAGGCGCGAGGTTGTGAGTTTGAGCCCTGGTACTGCAAAATACCAAAAAACAAAAAAAATTAGATAATTGCTATTTTTTCAATAACATGCTTATGCACAAATATTTTCTATCTTTCTATTTCTTTATGATAGATTCACAGAACCGGAATTGCTGTGTCAAAAGCTAAGAAAATTTTAAACTATGTTAATAGCTATTATTGACATTCCCTATTCCCTTCAGTGTTTATAAATGTTCTACAATAAGCGTGCATTCCCTGAAAAGAAATCAGTAAATTAACACTATAAAAGTCACCGAAAGCTGAATGTGATGGCACATGCCTATAATTCCAGCCCTCAGGAGGCTGAGGACAGTGAGTTCAAGCCTGGCCTGGGCTACAAACTGAGACCCTGTCTCAAAGCACCAAAGTTACAGGAAACAAGAAGCCCAAGTTTTTAAAACAAAGCCTTAGGAACTTTAAATCATTCAAATAACCTGAACCACATCAGAAAGCATGTATAAAAATGGAAAAGAAAGTACTTCATCTTAATTGCCACCTGGCATACTGCAAGGGTCACCGTCTTACAGGAGCATGTCCCAGTTCACCACAGCAGGACAGCAACTCCCAGCTTGCTTTTAAGCAGCAGAAATGTGACACCTTTGTCAAAATATTCCATTCAAGAAGAATCAGGTAAAATAGCAATAGCTGAAGTCAATGATTCTCTTTGCTGCCAACTGCCATTTATAAAATAAGCAAAAACCTAATCATAAGATACACGAAAACCTCCTCTCTATAACCCACAGATAATCGAACACTATGAAGTTTTTACTATCTTAAGACGTCCTTAAGTTCTCCAGTGCAGGGAAAGCTCACACACTGCTCTTTTTTCCTAGCAATGCGCATCGGTCCCGACTACACAGCTTGGAACCTTCCTGCTCCTGGTTCCCTCAGATCCATTTCTCCTGCGTTTCACGTCTAACACTCCTACCTGAAGACACTAAGACCATAACCTACGTGTCCAATCAGCATTGCTCTGGATAACAGATCTTACCTTAGCATCTCTTGCTTTATTGTAAGGAAACTTTTCAACCTCTGCATAAATTCTACTCCAACACCTTGTAGCTAATTCATTTAACCCCACAAGAGTTTGGACATAAGGAGAACGTAACTGACCTTCAGCATCATGCCAGCTTGCTCATAGGCTCTGCAAAGACAAGACGATTCTTTGGTGAGTCTTAACGAACTAAGGGAGCGCAGGCCCGGAGGGAAGCGACTAAGGAAAGCGGGTGGTCACAACGTATCACTTCAGCCTTGCATCACCACCAACTGTGCTTGGTTTTATTTTCCTGGGCAATGATATCTTAGGAACAGCAACACTGAGTAGACGACATTTTATTTTGTAGATGTAAAATTAAGTAAGGCTCAGAAAGGTTAAATGACAGCCCTAAGCTTAATTTGACAAACTTAAATCTAAGTTTTAAAACAAAAGTTTCCACAAAAGCAGGACGCCTCCTCCTCTCCCACAGGCACTACTAACTAACCTGAAAGGGGGAAGAGGGATTCTAACTTACTAATTCCTTCAGGCTCCTGAACAAAATAGTCCAGAAAATGCTGAGTTTAAACATATACCTTATAATATAATTTTTAAAATGTTACCAGCCTATTAACAGCAATTTTTAAAACATAAGTGACTCAGCTTTTAAGACTCAGTTAAAGATCAAAGCAAATGAAAACAGCTGTCCCAGCGTGTATCTAGACGTTCCCCAAAGCCTCATTTGCTCACGGCGTGGCTTCTCCTAGGTGGCTGGATCCGTGTGGTAACTAAATTGGTCCACTGATTGGTTTAGCACACTTCTGGGAGTGGATGGCGGGAAGGCTCCTCCTGGAGGCGGGGAGCACCAACCAGCAGGTTTGTAGGCTGAATGGAATAAAACGGAAACGGAGGTTGCTGCTGCTTCCTGTCTGCTACACCATGGACTGTTTCTCCTCTTCGACGCCCCTCTGCCATCCCAACCTGTCTTGGAGCCAGCCAACTAGGGACTGAAATTTCTACAAACTGTGAGCCAAAATAAACCTCTCCTCCTTTAACTTGTGGGTGTCAGGGATCTGGTTCTAGCAAAAGAAAGTAACTAAGAAAATCACTGTTTTATTTACATTTACACAAAATAATTTAGTATGTACAAATTTGTAACTTGGAAAAACTTTACCAGCTTATTAACAGTAACTTTTAAAACATAATCTGCAAATAAATGAAAACATGAAGAGTGTTACTTACTTGGCAGCATGAAAAAGACTGAATGGATGCAACGATGTCAAAATTAAGGAAAAAAAAGGAAATCAATAGTTTCTAGAGAGCTGCTATTTAAAAGACAGTTATCAAATCACTGGCCCTACTGGTCTCAAAAGACAAATCCTACAAATAGGTAAAATAATAATAATAATTCAGCACCTATTGAAGTCCCTTAAGAGCAAAAAATTCATAAAACACTGACAAAACATCACAAAGATTTAAACACTATCATGTATTAATCTGACCAGTTTTACTAAAATGCAAGATTATTAGGACTATAATTTGCAAGTAAGGCAAAATAAGTACTTTTTTTTTTTTTTTTTTTTTTTTTTTTGCGGCACCGGGGATTGAACTCACAGCCTTGCGCCTGCCAGGGCAGGCGCTTAAGCCACTGAGCCAAACTCCCGGCCCTGGTTTTGTGAGGCAGGGTCGCACTATGTAGCTCAGGCCGGCCTTGCGCTCACGTTGTAGCCCAAGCCGGCCTCGAACTCACAACGCTCCGCCTACCTCAGCCTCCCGAGTGCTGGGATTAAAGGCGTGCGCCACCACGCCCGGCTCAAAATAAGTATTTTTAATTGATAATTTTAAGCTACCTTAGGAAATCTTTTCAAAACTACTTAGAAATCTTATTTTTAAGGAAGACTACTTTTTAAGAATGTATGTAAGTGTATACATTTTCCATACATATACTATAACTTCATTCTTCAGCACATATTTCTCTACCTCAAGTAAAACCACTGTCAAGAAAACCAGAAACTGTAATAGCAAATCCACTCTCAAATGCAGCTCTGTAAACCACTGTGGACCTCAGGATTCATCACTACACGTTCCTTCAGAGCTTAAAAGTCTAACCATTTTCTAATTTAAAAGTATTTTACTTTACATGCAACAACCTTATAGTAAGAGAAAATAAGTTTGTGTCAAAGTTATCTATTTTTTCAAATTCTTTTTTAAAGGCTGAAAAAGATACGCCCTATTATTTTCATGGGCCACAGCTTCCCTCAGGCAGGCATCCTTTGCTTGTTCAAACTGTTTGGCATTTTTAAAAGCAACAGCTGAAACAAAACAACAACAAAGTAAATACATTCATCATACATACAGACTTTCTATTTCTATCATTTAAAAAATCTCCAATGAACCATCACAGAAATCTGCATTTTATATGAAATATCACAAGTATAGTAGCGATTTCAAGTACCTGGGAAGTTTCATAAAACTATAAAATATTTTTTTCTCCTAAAGGAATTCCCTTACATTTCTGATTATCAGTATTTCCGAAGTATTTTCAGTGGTTTTTGGTCCTGTTTTGTTTCATTTTGTTTTTTGGCAATACAGCAGTGCTACGTCCACTCAAAACCGAGAATCCCAAGGCCAGCGCCCCCAGCACTCCCAAGTGTCAGGCAGGGCCTTCAGTCACAAAAGAAAACAGCTCATTCCAGCAGCTCTGCATTTCACAATGGAAACACCACTTTTGATGTAGCTCATTAAATTATTTGGGAGCTGAAGACCAATATACACTTAATTTTACAATAAACCTTCCCTCCTGGCAGGTTCAAATAAATGTCTAACAATGCATCTCTTAAAAAACAAAGCTTTTGCCAGGTGTGGTGGTGCATGACTGTAATCCCAACACTTGGGAGGCTAAGGCAGGAGGATCGTTTCGAGTTCAAGACCAGCCTGGGCTACAAAGTGAGTTCAAGGCCAGCCTGAATTGCATAGCAAGAGCCTGTCTCAAAAAAAGAAAAGGAAAAAAAACCTTTTGCCGGGCATGGTGGTAATGTCTACAATCCCAGCATGTGAGATACTGAGGCAGTACTGCTGAGAGTTCAAGGCCAGCATAGACTACATAGCAAGACTCTGACTCAAAAAACAAAACAAAACAAAACAAATCAACAAAAGTGGAAAAATGGGGCCGGGGATCCGGGGTATAGCTCAGTGGGAGAGTGGGCCCTGGGTTCCACCCCTAGCACTGCCAAAACAACAAAAACAAAAACAAACAAAACCCAAGCTCTTCTACAGCTTGTGTATGCATGAAAAAGACATCTGACTGTTCAGAGACTGGAGTACATTGCCAGGGGCTTAAAAAGTGTAATCAAGAGAGCAAAACAAAGAGGAGCAGCCCTAACACACAATCTGAGAAATTCCGAGAAGCTTCTTAACAGCTGTCTTCCCCGTATATCTGAGAAAAAAAGTGCAGAAGCTCTGTTTTTTTTTGTTGTTTGTTTGTTTGTTTAACTATTAAAGCCTTGTAGGGAACATTAAGCATAAGCATCCTAATGACACAAAGCTATCAGACTGTTTTGGGGTTACACACTGCAACGAAAGGATTATAGTCACAAATACCTGCTTTTCCATATTCTGAAGCGGCACTGTCATAGTCTGGCTTCCATTTTAAAAATCCAGTTTTTAGGCTAGAATGAAAGAAAAACACATTTAACAGACATTACCAACTAACTACATTTGCAGGTCAGAATCCTGCTCATGACTGTGCAGGTCATTAAAACGAATTTTTAAAAAAGGAATGCATCAGGCATAAACCTCCCAGGTCCAACCCACCTCCATTCAGACTCATTGGCAGTACAGTACGCACAACCTCACCTCTTCCCCTCCCACCACCACAGACTCATTTTCTCCTTGTGAGGTACATGTCACATCCAAGGCCCCAGACCAGCAGCTCCAGCATTACTTGGTCACTTCCTGGAAATGCACGCTGCTGCCACCCCATACCCATAGAACCAGAGCCTCAGGGTGGGTGCAGCAACCATGGCTTAGCAGCCTAGAGGTGCTTAATGTTCAACAGCCTCAAAGCACAGCATCTTCACCCTACTAGCGGCTGGGAGGCTGGGGTGCAGAGCACAGATGAATGGAGGAGTCATCAGCATATGTTATGCCATAGGCGCAGAGAGGTCAGAAAGACAAACGGTCAGGGACTTGGCTCAAAGCTGAGAATTAGCTGCAGTGAACAAGGATAACCAGAAAAAGGATAGCATGGTAACCAAGAGAAACTTCCATCCACTTCACCACTGCCTTTCAAAGGACAATCAATTTGCCCTTTTGCAATATTTTATGTTTTTATTTTAAAGTAATTATCAGGTTTACAGTATAATTCAGTGGCCATCAAACTTGGGTGTGCGTAAGAATTGCTGAACACCATCTTAAGTTGCGTATTTCAGTTCAAATAAGGAAAGCCTGATTACATATAACACTGCTACCAGCTTATTATGAATCAGGAGAGCAACTCAGATTAGAGGGGGCCCTCAGAGGTATACCCTACATTTTGGGACAGCTCAACCAACTGCCCACAGAATCTTTTAAGTAGCATTTTTTACTATAAAATTTAACTATTTAACACATAACTTGTATTTATACACTGCAACAGTCTTCAAAGTTATAAGCAAGTTTTTAAGCTTACCAAGAATTTCATTGCTCAGAAAACTAAAACCCTTAAAATTGCAAGATGTCTATTCTAAGCCACAAAATTGAGGAAATATGCAATAAAGAAAAAATTTTATTCTCCATTGCATACCAAAACGCTCATTACACTCTGAATGTAATACAGAATTATTTAAGTCCCACTGATAACAAGATATAGTCATCTCACTGTGTAACGTCCTACACCTAGACAGAGCTGGAGATTTAAAAATATCAAAGATCATCACCAGCTAACTAAGCTTAACCAATTAGGAAAAAAGAAGGCACTGTGGTTAAATTCAGTTTCACAGCTAATCTATCAGTTGTTCTGATTGTGTCCAAAGTCAGTAAGGAAACTGACCAATTTCCTAGGACAAAAGAAATCAGCAAAACCACCATTTGTCTAACGGGATTACTGACTATACTACCATTAGAAAATAGAGAAAAATCAAACCTGCTCTCCTAAGCTCCTGGCCTATTTTTCCGGCCACCTGCTGAGCTATTCTGCCTCGAGGACTTTAAACAGAACTTTCAAGCTGGACTCCAACACCTCACTGCCCCAGTCCTACCCATAATCATTTTCATTCACTTGTAGTCCCTATTTGGGCTAAAGGCCACTCCGTCCACTCCATCTGCCACGTTGGAGAAGAAATCTAGAAGTCAAGCTTTCACCTCCACAGCCAGGGAAGTCACTGACATGTCCACAGTGCGGCTGTAATTTGTATGTCTCGCTGTTGGGTGGCTCTGAACCACCAGTAGTATATGCATTACTGTTTCATCAGGTAGTACAATCCACCTGATAGGACAGTCACACATGCATCTCTGGTGGCTCAAGCCAGCAGGAGTGTGTCAACGCTTGTCAACTCTATAGACAATGCTGCCCAATCCTGTCCCCTGTTATTTAATTCAGGCCATCATCACCTCTCTCTGAAGCCAACAGCAGACTGACCTGCCTCATGGCACCTCCACAGGAGTCACCTTTGCCACTGTTCCCCCCTTCTCTCCCAGCACCCCAGGACAGTGACCCACTGCCCACCTACCAATCTATGCTTCCAGTCTAGCACAGATTACCTATTCCTACTCATCTGCATACCTGCCTGCTCTCCTGTGAATTTTGAGTTCTCAAGAAAATGACCACTTTAGGGTGCCCCAGTAACCCAGTGGTTGGTTCAGGAATGCAGTGACAACTCCATAAATGTCTGTTTAATGAAAAAGTCACATTTCTCTCCCCTTCTTCCCTCACAGTTTATGCTCCACGACGCTGCCCCAGAGCAACTCCAACCAGGTCCCCTGCTTATTCATGCACAGAAAAACTGACATCCAGGGCTGGGCTCTGAAGGGCCCAGCTCCTTTTCGTTCTAGCTCTGTGTAGTGTCCAGAGCTCGTTCTCAGGCCTGTGGCCACCACACCCTGTGTGCAGAACCACTCTCACAAAATTTTCCCTTAAGACAAATTCCTTACTTTGTAAGCCTTGCTCAGAAATTATCTCTTGATACCTTAAATTTCTTCTGGCAAAATGAACTTGTGTGTTACCAAAGCAGTTAATACAACTTTACTGTGATCTTTATTACACATATTCTTCTCACTGCACTTTGACTTTGCTCCCACGAGACTGCTGTGACTCCTTCCTGCACCCAGAGCCCAGCATCTGCACCCCACCCATTAGTCGGAGGCATCATCAATCTGAGTGCTGCCGTGTCTGAGGACCGGCTCTTCCATCTGTGCAGCCCTGGGCAAGTCAGCGGGAGGCTCCCCTAAATCTATCTACAAAGCTGTCGTGCGCATCTCAGATTATGAAATTACGTTTATCGAAGCACCTAACGCAGTGGGCTTTTTATTACAGTATGCAACTGCTAAATTAAAAAAAAAATCGTTGGGAGTAACATAAGCGGGGGAGGAAGGGGTCAAAAGATTAAGGAGAATTAACTGCGTCCCACAAATGCTGCTAGGTGCCTGCTGGGTCTTGGACCAGGAGACAGTGGACCACACGCCAGGGCTGAGTACTGAGTTCTTGCCCCCGGGGACAGCAGGCCGGTGGATGACAGGAGTGCACTGGGGAATCTAGGGCTCATCGGCAGCCCCTCCACAACAGAAGGGGCTCTCAGAGCACCGGTTCTCAGGGGTACTTGGGCTGTCACAGTGGAAAGAGGCGAAGAGATGCAGTGGGCATTTGGTGACAGGAGATCTGGGTGGACTTCCATGAACACCAGCGAACAGGGCCCGCGGCGGGAACCCGTGGTGAAGCCCAGGTCGGAGAACCATGCGACCCCGCTAACCCGCCGCCGCGACGCTCGCGAGGCCCACGGCCAGGACCGGGCCGGGCTTCGGCAGCCTCGGCCTCAGCGGTCTGCGCGCGGCGCCCTCCAGCCCGCCGGAGCGGCCCCGGTCGCGGCCGAAAGGGGACCGGCGTCCGCACTCGGGCTCACTCACTATTTCTCTGCCTTGGCCAGATGCTCCAGCCCCTCGTTTATCTTCTGGGCAGCCATCTCCAGGTCCAGTCCCTGAGGTGGGGCGAGAGCGACACCGCCCGGAGCCCGCGAGACCTAGCAGTAACCACGGGACGCCACGAAGGACGCCGGGACCAGCGTGCAGACGCGCAGAGGATGCCGGGGGTAGTAGGCGCCTACGGGGTCCCGAAGTGCTCAAATTTGCGGCAGCGAAGCCCAAGAGAGCCATAGAAGCTCCGCCTGCAGGGGACACCGGCGCAGCGCGGAAGCGCTGGTCTCGCTCCAGGTTCCCTCGCGGGCATGGTGAGCACAGACCAGGACGTTTGTCTGGTGCTCTTGGAGGCGGCGAGCCCGAGCTCATAGGAGGCGGGGCCTGGCGGGTGGAGTGGGGTCCTTGAAGCATCCTGGACCCTGTGTCCTGTTCCCTCTCTCATTTCCGGCTCTTCCACAGGAGGAGCTTCCTCTCCCTAGAGCTCCTGCTTGATCCGCTGTCTCTCCACAGTCCCAGAAGCAATGGGCCAAGCGACCGGGGGCCGAACCTCTGAGCTAGGCGCCAAGCAAACCTTTCCTCTTTATAAGCCAATTGGCTCACTTATTTATTACAATGTGAGCCAAGTGTAATAAATTACAGTGGCAAACAAAGCCACCCCTCGCGTCAGTTTACACACCCTGCTTTACTAATCAACAGCATTCAATCGCTCTTGCACAGACCCTCAGCTCCCTGCCTCCTCCCTCCTTTCTCCCCCCCTGGAAGGCACCAGCTCTCGCTTCCTGCGCATCCACCCAAGAGCAGGTGACAGCGGCTGGGGGAGCCAGCGGCTCTCAGTGGGACCCCTTCTCCGCCCCTCCTGTCTTCCTTAGCCTGATGGGAAGGTGCTGCCCACGCGTGAGACCCATCATTTGGCTCCATCCGTAGAGAATTCTGTCACCTTTCCGTCCTGAAGAGACACAGTCAACCACTCCTCCTTCCCAGAGCCGCCTCACGGCCCGAGTCACTCCCATGGGTCCCTGCCTGTCCTGGCCTCGCGGGGTGAGCCCCAGCGCGGCGCCCAGCACCAGGCACCCGCCTTCACTCGCGGCTGCGAGCCCTCCAGGGTTACAGCCAAGGCCAGCAGCAGTCCCAGGCCTAGGCGGCCTCCACCTTCGCTCAGTCCTGCCCTGTCCCGCACTCGCTTTCTGCTGTTCCCCACGCACCAAGCACTGTCTCAGGCTGAGTGTGACACCAGGAGACCCGGTGTTCCGCGGGACATTTGCTGGTCTGCAGAGCCAAGCCTGGGACTGAGGCACACAGCGGGCATCGCGGGGCGCGGGGCACAAGACAGGGCGGCATCTCCTTTACTTTTTGACCTGGGAACTTCTGGCGTCCCAAACCCTGTAGGCGGCCCGGCTTAGCCCCGATGATAATCCTCATCGTAACGGGCTCCGGGGCAGCTCAAAACCCGAGCACTGCCGAATCCACTGCCGAGTCCGAAACTGCAGGTTGCGGGAGCCCTGAGAGTGAGTAGTGCTCAGCGCCAACCTCCGCCCCGGGCCCCGCCCCTCCGCCCGGGCCCCGCCCCTCCGCCCGGGCCCCGCCCCTCCGCCCGGGCCCCGCCCCTCCGCCCGGGCCCCGCCCCTCCGCCCGGGCCCCGCCCCTCCGCCCGGGCCCCGCCCATGCCCACCTGAGCCACGCCCCTGGTCGGGGAGCCACGCCCTCTCGGCTCCGCCCACGCGCTCCCCGCAACCTCACCCTCAGCGATCGTGGAAGCTAAGGTGACCCCGCTTTCCGCACCCCCGGAACGGACCCCGAGATGCCTGCAGCTCGCTGGTCACACGGCAGGGACAGAGGGCAGACACAGAGGCGCCCTTCCTGAGCCGCGATAGGAACTTCGGGGACAGTGAGCCCCGCGGACTGCAGCCGGGGACGCCGGCCTCGTCCTGCGGTTCCGCGCACGGGCACGCGGGGAGCCGTGCAGGCCGCCTGGACCTGACCTCCGCTCCAGTCCTGGGGGCTGCTTCCTTGCACGTGGATGCACCGCCTGCGTGCAGCAAGCTGGGAGGAGCTGCAGCCCTGAGTGCCCAGTGACAGCTGTCGCGCTCACTGCCCTCTAAGGGACACACGTGTTTCCATGCGAGTATTTTTTTTTTTTTAAGAGAAAGCTAGAGAGCTTACTTTGCTGATCATGTTAGGAGATAATGCGATCTCCTTCGTGGACATCTGCAGTCCCCCGGCTCTGCGCCGCAGCCCCTGGGTAGCACACTCTGAGACACTCCGCGAGGAGCCTCTGGCCCAGCTGCTATCACCCCGTTTACTCTCGGGGAACACTTTCGCTTGGATACACTTTTCTCGTTTCTCCTTTCCATAGTGACGTTTTTAAAATAACGTGTGCTTTATTTAAAATCCCGCAGGCAGCACACCTTCGCCGCCCTTGTGAGGTGTGCAGGTCAGTAGCTCTGGGCCGGGGTGCTGGGGCAGACTCACCCTGTGGACGTGGTGGGAAGCAGCAGCTGCCTGCGACTGCCAGGAGGGAGAACCCAGCGGGGAGTGGGCGCCACCGGGCATGGGGCAGGTGATTACAGCATGGAGACCCCCGCAGGTGGCAGCGTGAGCCCTAGGCCGCTAGAGGTGCAGCCGCGAGTCTGTGGGACAGCAGTGGGCGCCTGTCCTGTCCGTGGTGGGGCTGGGAGGCCGGGAATGCTGCAGAGGCCAGCAGGAGCCAGAAGGACACATGCAACCAAGTCACGGGACGTCCCCGGTCAGGATTGACCACAGGTGTGCAAAACTGAAATGGTTTGAAAAATCTGCAGAAGACGTCTTTTGCAGTTTCCCTTCACGTGTGTGATTAGAAACTAATGAATGTTAATAAAGAAGCTCAAAAAGCACTTGTGATCGATGGCGCAAGATAAAGTTTATTCACACAGGAAGCTCCAAAGCACACAGGATGTCCTAGCATTGCAGAAGCTCCTTGGAAACAGAGACACAAGTCTGCAGGACAGAGCAGAAAGGGCAACAGGAGCTCAGGCCAGGGGCTGCACGCACTGACGAAGCTGTGACCACAGCAGATGACCCGACTTGCCCTGTCTCTCCCTGTCTGCCCACTGGGTGGAACCGGTGGCCCACAGTTACGGCAGGAGGAGGCACTGGACCCAGAACTGCCCGATGGTAAGGAAAGATCAGCACCGCTCACGAATGAAAGGAGAACTTCCAGATTTGCAGACAGAAAAAAAAATCTTCAACCCCACAACAAAATCAGACATGAAAGGAGACAGCTTTAGCCTGGCAAATAAGAAAATAAACAAGTGCTTCAAATGGATGTTTTTCCTTTTAAATTGTTTTTACAAAGGGTTTTTCTTCCCCAAAAAACAAAATATTAAAATAGCAAACTGTGCTTTCATTTATAAATCCTTCTCAAGAGGAAATCTAATAATAACAAGGAGTTCCCATTGGGCTCCAGCTTATTTCATAATGTAAATATATTTCTCTCCTCTGGGGAGTGAAACCTACGCTGAGCCAGGTACTTTGCATTTAAATTTGTGATTTTATTCGCTTGCGTTTGTTCTCCTTGTTTTACCTTGAACAACCTCTCAAACCAAAGAGAAGTTTTAGACTCTGCAGTCATATATTCATGGGGCTGGGGCGCTACGGTTGGTACTATAATTTATTTAAAAAGGTAACAAGATGATTTGCTCGGTTGTGTTCTAGATCCCATCAGGAGAGTGGTTTGTGTCATCTCATGAAGCAAAATGTCCACATTTTGGGCAAGCAGCGCTCCATGGCAGAAAGAGGGAAAAGGCCGTCAGTCACACTCTCAGCGCTCAACTGCGCTTCACAGAATACACACATTATTTGGTTTCTGTGAGCTTCTGATTCCCCTGTAATAATGTGGCAGATCGGAAGTGTCAGCTGTCACAGTTTGGCTCTCAGTGCCCCTCTGAGGTTCATGTGTTGAAGTCTTGGTCCCTGGCTGTCACACTACCATGAGGGGAGGGCTGGACCCCTTAGGAGGTGGGGCCTCATGGGAGGAAGTGAGGTCATAGGGGCATGGCCTTGAAGGAGGTCCTGAGACGCCTCCCTGTCCTCAGTCTCTCTCCTCTGCCCTGGGACCTAGGTGATTTCTGGAACTGACCCAATGCACCTGGGGGAAGTGACCTGGGCCAACCTCAGGGAACCACCTTAAGGCACGGGCCACCTCCACTTCCTACCAGTAGACAAAAACAGGGCTCGGGGTCCCCAAACAGTCCAGCCACCCCAGGGCTTCCACAGAAAGGAAGCTGAGACCACCCTTCCTCTGGCCTCCACCTCTAGGCCATCTTGCCAAGAAGAAGTCCCGACCTGCTCCTGGAATTCCTGCTCCCTGCCTCCCTGAGCCGCAATGGCGGCGGCATCCCTGGGCTCTGGGGCAGTTGGTCCTTGGCAGCACTTAGCACCCTGCATGCCCAGTGGGTGGAGCTGTGGTTGCAGCTGCCCGTGGTGCAGCCTTCAGCGGCTCTGTCACTTTGCTTGGTTCCTCATGGGGCCCTGGGTTAGGAACACAGCCCAGAGCCCACCCCATGCTTGGGGACGACCTGGTGTCCCTCGCAGCTGGCCAGCGTGAGGTTCTAGCAGCATGTGGACTGCAAATCCTCTGGAGCCACAGGCAGCCAGGTGCAGGACGGCCCCTAAGCCCACCCTGCCTGGCACGGCCACCAAGCACGTGCACTGTCCTCGAGCGACGTGCTGCCCCTGCGTGCCAGGGACATCGCAGTGCTTATGGGCAGTGCCCTGGCCTCTTTTCTTTCTTTTTTTCCTCCTGTAAATCTGCCCTACTCCTCCACTCGGCAGGCACTGGGTGCCTTGGGACCAGGCAGGCACGGGGACTGGGGGAGTGTCAGGGGCAGCTGTTGTGCTGCCAGCCAGGCCAAGAGCCTCTCACACCCGAACTGCCCCTGGCCCTGTAACCTGATCTTCGCAGGTATTTTGGGGACACTTATCATGGTGACCCTCTGGGGCCTCCTGAGCATGGGTAACATTAGGGAATCAGGTCTTCTTGGTGTAGTGAATTCTCAGACCCAAGATGATGTCACCCACCATCCCTTTTCAGCACACACTTTAGGGCACAGTGTCCCAGGCTATCACACCTGTCCTGGGCTCAGCGGCCATGGACTGAAGAAAATACACCAGTTCCTGAGGGTACAGACTCACCCCAGGCGTGGCTCTCCAGCTCTGGCTGGTGGCCCAGGGGCCATGCTGGGGCAGATGCAGCCAGCTGGGGGAGCAGAGGGTTCTGCTCTAATGGCTCCTGTCTCGAGACCAGCCAGTGTGGCCAGGAGTGGGATCAGAGGTGTGTGCGAGGTGCCTGCCCTGTGGTCCTCGGGCACTGCTTGAAAAAGGCAGGAAGCACTGAAGGCAGGATCTAAGAGAGCAAAGCGAGGGTGGCACGCAGGGATGGTGGGCCAGGCCCCGAGGTGGGCAGGGGCCCAGGACGCCTCAGGGCCCACCCAGAGGCCAGGCTCCCTTGCACTGCTGCCCTCCTCTCTGGCTCACACCTTCCACAGATGCACAGCACTGCTCCCAGTGTCCCCACGGAGCCTCGGCCCAGGCTTCTCTGCAGACCAAGTCTGCGGGCCCCAGCTCCACTCCACTCTCCCTGGGCCCTGTCGCCTTCAGAAGGACGCACCTGCACGGCTGCTTCTGTCCTGGCTGGCTTCCTGCCACCCACCGGCCCAGGACCGGGGACAGAAGGACAGTGAGCTGGCAACTTCCACCTTGCAGGCTGTGCGTGTGTCACTGAGAGGGTCATGGGCCACATGCAGACGCAGTTCTTGTTGTGCTGCTGACCTGTGCTGTTCCTGCAGGTGCCCCCAGCCCCGACCCTAGGCAGCGGGGTGGCTGGCAGCCATGGCCCCAACAAGCCTGCCGCTCCGGTCTCTGCTTCCAAGTCTGTCTGTAGGCTGCAGCATTTGCCACTGTAGAACTTTAATTTGGAGATTGTGACTTTGGAGTCCAAGACTGGGCTGTAGCTTAAGAGAGCACTAACCAAGAAATCTCCCTGCTCCAGCCTGCAGGGTCTGTCTTCGATACTTGCGTCAGCCCCCACTGTCTTATCTTCTGCCACATCCTGTGTGTTAAAAGAACAGATGGGTGAAAGTGGCAGAGCTTAGCCGCCTGAAGGTGCCTCTCGTCAGCCTGGTCCCTGGGTCGCCTGGGGATGTCAGACGCCCTCACAGTGGCGGCTCTGCGGCCAGTGCGGCTCTGGCCAGTCGGGGCCTGCTGGCTTCCTGATGCTTTGGGCACTGGACAGGGAGGACACGGACCTCTGCATGTGTCCCGGGACTATTGGGCCACAACTGCCCGGGATGCTTTCCTCTTTCCTGCCTGCCGAGTGAGCGATTCCCTTTCCAATTCTTATGCAAGCATTGAAAACAATTTTTTTTGGCTCAGGAGAGAATTTGCAATTAACTTTGCCCCTGACAGTTTTAAATCTTAGAGTGAGAATTCAACTCACATTCATGTTAGGAAAAAGTCTCCAAGTCTTACACACAAGTGAATATCTTTGAGTTGGCTCACAGGATAGTTTTTGAAGCTGAAGTTCTGTTAATTTGGCTGCCAGAGCGCTGATGAAATGTTTGCTCTCTGGTCAAATTTTGTAATGTTCGGCAGCTTTCAGTCCTGTCTGGAGCGGTTATTAGCGGAGCCAGGCCTCCAGGTTGGCAGGGACCAGGTGGCCCGTGTGGGGTCCCCTCACGCGTCCTGCACGTGTGAGGACCTGCGCCACGCCCCGCCTTCCCCGGAGCTTGCTCTGTAGCAAGAAGGACTGGTGATAAATCATGGTTTCCAGAATTACGAATGAGAAAACGGACGCCCAACAGAGGGACCCCAGGAGAGGAGGCACAGGGAGCCTCCAGAGGGCCGGGCGTGGAGGGACCCCCTGAGCCCCGGGAAATATCCGAGAGGCGAGAGTCTAAGGTTGATCCCGAACCTCCAAGACTGGGCTCCGGGAGCCACAGCCACCGGGCAGGGTCCAAGGCTGCCCAGACAGCACCGTCTTCACCCCGAGGAGGGAAGACACATTCCGGTCACTCCTGAGTATTTTTCATGTCTGGAGCCTGATGCGGTTTGAATATATATATGTTTGTTTGTTTGTTTGTTTTTAAATTCACGGCTGTATGTGATGACCTGGAGATAAACTGAAGGAACAGTCTTATTGGGGAAGGGACACGAGTAGCGGCAAAAGCACTCTATATTACATTGCCTCCTGCCTGGCAAGCACCTGCAGAGAAGGGTGAAATGCTTCTTAAAACTGTCATTGAAAAAGAAAAGAAACAGAGCTCACCTCAATGGGGTACAGCCCAGTGGCTCCTAGATGGGGCTCAGGCTGCCACGGACCCGCAGAGAACTGGAGGGTATTGTGCAAGGGACCTCCGAGCTGTGGCCACCTGTGGGGCTGGTGGGGGGGGTGACCAGGCAGGCGTAGGCTCAGCTGAAGCCCGAGGTGGGGGTGGGGGGATGTGTGTTCGTAAGACAGAGGGAAAGACCCCAGGAAACAGATGCCCTGGCAACACACACACACGGCCATGCTGACATGCACAGATGCACACGGAGACTCTCAGAGACACAGACACACAGACCCCGCACCGCTGCACACGCCCGCTCTTAGGGACAGCAGGTACGTTCTTCACAGAGGAGGGGTGACCTGGTTAAGCCCCAGCAAGCACCAGCTCTGTGGGCAGAAAGCAGGGGCGGTGGGGAGGGTGTGCTGGGGCTCCCATCTGGGTGTCACCTCACCTGTGCCCACTGGAACAGAACTGCTGCTGGTTACTGGGGTCCCTCCAACTCCTCACAAGGCCAGGGGACGATGGAGGTGGACAGCAAGGCAGGAGGGGCCCCAAGGGTGCATGCTTTACTCTTCTCAGCCTCCTGTGAGAGAGCTGGTGCACAGACAGGGGGAGGAGCTCTTCCCCTCCCTGCACCCTGGCCCAGCACCAGCCCATCCAAGAGCATCCTTGGATATGTTTTTGAAAGCAACGACACCCCCACACGGGGCTGTGCAATGCAGGATACTGCCAACCAGGCAAACAATTGTGGGTTATAAGCTTGGACATGTTTAAAGAAGCTGTCATATCCAACATCCAGCAGAACTATCTGCATACAGACCAAACCCTCCAAGCATTAACTGACGCCCAATGATAGCACACCGTAATCACAGGTAGGCTGCGGAGACAAATAAATCAGGCCTTTGATGGGAAGGAGGCCTCGCATTCATGACTTGCGACACCAGGAATCTGCCTCCACGCTCCACCTTACAGCTGCACGGAACGACACCTCACTGTTATTTTATGGGAAGTCTCTTCAGTTGATTTTCTTAATCAGACCTAACAGATGAAAGTCAAGGTTTGCTAACATAGCCTGGGAAAGGTGCACCTCTGGGCTGAACACAAGGCTTTGACCTAAAAGCCAAACACAGTAGAGGTGTGTGCGAGAAGAGAACCATTTTCTACAACCCCCGGGCCAGTGAAGGCTAAGTTCAGATGGGTCCCGGACTGTAAATGTAAGTGATGGTCCTCATGCTTGGCCCGGATGCAGGCGGACCTGGAGTGTGGAACACAGGCACCCTCGCCACGCCCTCCAGGTCATGGGGGGCCTGCATGGATCACCTCGCATCTACATTTTCTTGGACAGAACCGAGGGACCACCCAGGAGCGAACAAGCGGGCCCTTCTTTGAATACTTTCCCCAAAGGAGAGGTAGATCTCTCTGCTGTCAGAAACATTCATTGTTTTTCTTGAGCAATTAATTTGTCCAAGTCACATGGAATTATAAGTCCTGTTTCCACTTCAGCTTCCAAAACCCCTGGCACTAAGCAGGTTTACCTCCAGCAGGGCTGCTATCTGACAGCGCACCCCAAGCACATCAAGGACACATCTGGGTTGCTGTTCCTTCCACAGCCCAACGCTCGGGTTGTCCAGATGTCCTCGGCTATTTTTATATCCTGTTTGGTTTTGTTGCGTTGTAGGTATTTCTGTAAGCTGCCTTGGATCATTTTAGGAATAAAGTAGGATATAAATAAGTAAATCAAGAAACTCTGATTGCAAATTAAAGAACTCAAACAGTTTAACCATATAATCCAAACTAATACAATGGGAAGAAAACCAAGAAAGCAGGTCATCCATTCAAAAGCACAAACAATAAAGCACTAAGATAAGCAAAAGATAAATTTATAGCCCACCTGGTAGTCTAAAGACAACCGATCACTATCAGCCCATAGCGAAGCTTGCTTCTCTTTACCTTCCTCTGAGAAGATGTCCAACCCACAAATTTCCTTGGTGCTTCATGGAATAAAACCCACTGGTCCTGTCTCCCCAACTCTCTTGGCCTCTCCTAACCCCCTACCCTGCAGACAGACTGAGTTTTCCCATCACAACCAAGTCTTCTCTGAGTTTTACTGAGCACTGGGTCTGTCAAAGGTGAAGTATTTTAACAAGCATCTTCATACAGTATCTGTCGTTTGGTGTGTCATTTATGATGTATATCACAGACGCCAGCCGCAAGGGAGGCAGAGCTGGTGCTGCCTTCGAATACCTTCTAAATAGACACAGCAACTGTACCCACAAACTGCTTCTCCTCAAAACACTTGGAATCTCCTCAGTATCTCCTGTCAACTGATTTGTTAAATCCTCGTGATTATACACCATGTAACATAAAAGAAACAATGTTACCTTCTAAATCTTCAAGGACACCAATCTATAAAATGAATGTGAAGTCATTTATAAACTGTAATGAATTCAGCCAGAATTGATCCATGTTCAGGAAATGTGTTAGGTTTCTGTTAGTGTATCAAATACCTGAGGCATTCACCTTATAAAGAGAAAAGATTTATCTGGCCTCACAGTGTTGGAGTTTCAGTCCAAATGGCTGGGATGTCACTTTGGGACTGTGAAGCAAGGGGCATGGAGGAACAGAATCACCCAGCTCATGGCCAGAGAGTAAAAGAGACAGAGGAAGAGACGGGTCCCGCCGTTCCCTCTGAGACACCTCCTCAATCACCTGCAGACCGCTCCCCGGATCCCACCTCCCAAGGGTCCCACTCTGGGGACCCAGCTTTACCACCCAAGCCTTTGGGGACACTGAGGATCCTATGACAGCAGGGAAGCGGTAGCACAGTATCATCTTCATGGGTCCACATACAACTATAACATCTTATTCAGTGTTTTTGAAGAAATGTCCACTTGTCAAGCCAGAGTTTGACCAAAAGCCCAAGAATGGCGCTGTGACCGGAAGCACTGGTGTCGGCGGTCTGAGCAAGGCCTGAGGAATGAAGCTTGTGGCTTGGCTTTCTGAACAGGCCCGGGAGCAGCAGCTCCTTGGGAGCTTCCCAAGTAAAGGAAGAGTAGCTCACCCTGACAACTAGGGCCATGGGTGACGATGGACTGATTTCAGCCCAGCGCAAGGAAGGATTTCCTAACCGTGACACGCATTCCCAAGTGGAGGAAGCCACCCTGGGGAGTTGAGCAATTTCCCTGGAAGTGTGCGTGTGGACACTGGACAGCGCCAGCGGGTGTGGGCAGCACCGGGCAGAGGCAAAGCTTTTCTTGAATGTAAAATCCTCTGTCTGTGGTTTGTTGGAGTGCAAAGCCTTCTGTTTTGTTGCAGTATTTTTTTTGCTGTTAAAGAGTGAAAGTTCTTAGCCTCATTTATCTGTTTACTTATGTTACTTTACTCATGTAAAATCAGTGACTCTCAAAATAGATATTTGAACTTGAAAAGATATTATGGCTTGTATCTAGATGTCCCTCCAAAGCCCCTTGAGATCATAGGTTGGGCTTTGGGAGGCGGCTGGATCTAGGATGTGCAAAGTGGATTAAGGGTGTCATGCTGGGATTAAGGTTGTGTGGTACTGGATTAGCTCACTAACTGGTTTACTATAGTTCTAGGTGTGGGTAATGGGAAGCCCTGGGTGTAGGTGGCACCACCCAAAAGGCTTGTAGCTTGCATGAGATAAAAGAAAAAGGGAGACTTGCAGCTGCTTGCTGCTTCTTGCCTGCCTTGCTATGGACTGTTTCTTCTCTGCCTTGCCCCTCTCCCATACTGTCCTGCCTTGGATCTAGGAGAGTATAGACGGAAACCTCTACAAACCATAAGCTGAAATAAACCTCTCCTCATCTAATGTTGGGTATCAGGTATTTTGTCTCAGCAATAAGAAAAGTAACCAAAACAGAACAAATGATTTGAGTCACATCATCTGAGATTAATGAATCCACCTGTGCCACTGTGTCTTGGCATGATAGAAACATGCTGAGATTCATCCATTGTACAAGAGTGGTTGAACATCTTCTTTCACACTTGTTTATTATAAAGTATTTGTGAATGCAGCAGAGTTTTGCATGATAGTTACTTTTATTTTAAGACCTGATAATTAAGTTGTGGAATCACATGTTATGGGCAAGGTTTTGAAGCACAAGTCACCAAATGTTTCAAAAATAATCTGATCGTTAGAAAGAACCAAGTTCTCATTCCCATTCATTGCTCTTGTTTCTTTTGTGATAGACAGAACTTGATGAAGCAGCATTATTCTCTACCTTGTGGTTTATAAACAATATTTTAAAGGCAAAGTTCCTAAAATTTATTAGGTGAAAAGAAGGCTTAGGTTTTTAAGGTATGGTTAACGAACTAATAGATTTAATTTGAGGCAATGAAGGATTTCAAAACATAAAAAACAGACCCTGCTTCAGTTCCCATCATGAAAATATGTAAAGAAAAGAGTTTGAAGATCAGCAAATCTTACACACTTTTTAGGCTGAGTTGATATTAATTTAGACTAGAAGGTTTAAAATTTAAGATGTTCATTGTGTACCTCAGGGTAACCACTTAGATAATGACTCAAAAGCAGACTAAAAATTGAACACTAGAAAAAATGATTACAAAAGAAGGCAGTAATGATGAAACTGAGTAAAAATATATCTAATATCTAAAACAAACTTTTAAGTAACAGAAAGCCCTTTCATATTCAATGTAAATGGGTCAAATTTCCCAATTAAAAGTCAGTGATTTACCTGATGGATAAAGGAACCAGTGTCAATTATTTACTGTCTACAAAAGACTCATTTTAGATACAAAGATGCAGATGGATTCAAAGAGAGAAGAAGGAAAAAGATACAATGGTTCCTCAATTCATGAATTCAATTCTTTCCACCATTAAGGACAGTGGACTAATGAATTTTGAGGCATTTCCTTCCTCGTGAAACTGCAATTGTGTCTGATTCTGATTGTAGATCTGGCTAACAGCTGCTAGCAGGCTCCATAGCACAGCCTGAACATTGGACTGCTTTTAAAGTTCTTCTTTGATCCGTTGGCATTTAAGAATGTACTGCTTAATTTCCACACTATTTATGATTTCCTAGTTTCTCTTCTGTTATTGATCTCTAACTTCATTTATTTTAGTCTGAGGACATACTTTGTACGATGTGATTCCAATTTTTAAAAATTTATTGAAACTTGTTTTGTCTTAACATGGGGCATCTTGAGGAATGTTCTCTGTGTACTTGAGAAGAATATGTATTTTGCAGTTGTTGAGTAGAGGGTTCTGTATAGTCTAGTCAGTTTTTATCTCTCCACTGAGGTTCTGTCCAGTAGTCCTACTCACTATTGTAAGTGGGATATTAAAATCTCCAACTATTATTATAGAACTATTTCTTTCTCCCTTTAATTCTCCCACAAAGTCTCAGGACATGAGCAAGATAAAGACAAATGTTCTGCCACGGTTTAACACACATGATCTCCAGCCCAACTACCAGTGGAGTCCTTGAACCCAGTGAAAACCTCCTGAGCCTGGCCTTTACTGTTCGCATTCCTATCAGCATTCTGGTCTTCTGAACTCTAATCAGACTCTCCCATCCAGCCTACAGAATTCTAGGGCTTCTCTAGCCAGCATCTACGAATCTTTTCCAATTCCTCTTGAAGTGTAGTTCTAAAGGTTTCTGAACCATATGGTCAGGTATGTCACAGAAACAACCCAACTCCTGATACCAGGGTTTTCTCTTAGTCAGCTTTCTTGATACTGGGAGACAATACCCAGTTCCTTCAGTTTAAAGGAGGAGAAGCTTATTCTGGCTCACAGTTTTAAAAGTTTTGCAGGCTCAAATGCAGAAACAGTACCATGGAAGGTCCTGTCATGGAGGAAAATTGGCCACATTATGGTGACCAGGAAGCAGAGAGAGAAGGGAGGAACTAGGTCATGCCTCTAATGACATACCTCCAACATGCCCCTGTCTCCTCAGAGCTCATTCAGCTACTGAACTCATCAATGACTGAAGCAATCAAAGAGTACAGCATCTCCATAATGCAATCACCTTCCAAGCACATGAAAATTTTGGGACTATTTTAGATTTAAACTATAAAAAATTCTTAACTTCTTCTACAAACCCATGGTTACCTTCATAACTGAAGCCAGACAAAAATATTACAAGAAAGAAAACTACATACTAAAATCCTATACAAACACAGGTGCAAAAATCCTCAACAAAATATTACCAAAGTGTATCCTGCAGCATACTGTCTTAGTCATTTTGCTCCTGGGACAAAACACCTGATGCCCACAATTTAGGACAGGTTTACCTGGCTCACACTTTGAAGAGGTTCCAGTCCACAGGCTGAGCCAGCTCCAAGCGGGGTGACATGGCAGAAGTGCATGGCAGGGAGAAACAGCTCAGGGCATGGTGTAGGAAGCAGAGAGAGATCAAGGACAAAGGGAGGGAGTTAAACCCTTCCAGGTCACGCATCTAAGGCCTCACCTCTGATGAGGCTTTACCTCCCAACATCACATTTAGTTATAAACTCATTATGGAGTAATCAGCTGATGAGTATCACACCCCATGGTCCAATCACCTCCCAAAAGCCTCACCTATGAGTGCACAAGGCCTTGGAGAGACATCTAGATACAAACTGTAATAATGTTCAAGAAATTGTGTACTATTACCAAGTAGGATTTATCTCCCAAAAACAAGGGTGGTTCTGTGCAACAAAGCCAATCGATGCAATTCATAGTTAATAGAATAACAGTAAGAAAGAAACAACCATATGATCAGTTAATTCAGAAATGGTATTGGAAAAAATTCAACACTCTTTCATGATTTAAAAAAAATCACTCACTAAACTAGAAATAGAGGAGATGTCCTCAAAATGATAAAAGTATTTATGAAAAGTTCCATAGCTGACAGCACACTCTGCAGTGAAAAATGGAAAGCTTTCTCCTTAATATCAAAAGAAGACAAAGATTTCTTGTTCCTGCATTTCAAGGGTGTTGCCACTTATATTTGACATTTTACTGAGTGCTCTGCCCAGAGCAATTAATCAACAAAAAGAAACATAAGCCATTCAAATTGTAGAGGAAGAAAAAAACTATGTCTATTCACAGATGGTATGATATTAAATATAGAAAATACCAAAGAATCCTCACAAAATTATTGGAGCTAATACATGAATCACTGAGAGGCAGGTCAGCAGACACACAAAAATGAGCTATATTTTGTGCACTAGCAATCACCATTTGAAAAGGAAATTAATAAAACAATTCAAGTTACAATTGCATTTAAAAGAAGAAGATCATTGAAAACAAATTTAACTAAGAAGGTGCAAGATTTATGCTCTGAAAACTATAAAATACTGTTGAAAGAAAGTAAAGAAGACCTGAATAAATGGAAAGACATAATTTGTTCATGGACTAAAAGACTTAATATTGTTAAGATTGTCATACTCTTCAAATTGATCTATAGAGTCAGTGTAATCCCTATCAAAATTCCCAGTAGCCTCTTTCTTCTTTTTTCAGAAATGGAAAAGCCAATCACAAAGTTTATACAGAATTACACAGAACTTCAAATAACCAAAACTATTTAAAACAAAGACAAAGTTGGAGAACATGCAATTCTCAACTCAAAACTTACTCTAAAGCTATAGTAATTTTTGAAATATAGTACTGATATAAGGGTACATCATAGATAAATGTACTCACAAGATCACAGTCTCATAGATCATGGAATATGATTAAGACTGCAGAAATAAATCTGTACATGCACTGCTGCTTGATTTCAACAGGATGCCAAGATCCTTCAGCGGGGAAGGAGCAGTCTCTTTAACAGTGCTGTGATAACTGGGTATCCATGCAGCAGAGAGCAGCTGGGATTACAGGGGCTCAGCATCACACCTGGCAAGCACTGCTATTTTTAATCACTTTTTATACTGTCATCCAATACAACCACCTTAAGTTTCATGGATACAGCAACCTCCCTTTTGAAAACTTTGAACGATTATTTTATGCATTAGATTTCTTTTCATTAAAAAAGCAATCTTAAAATGAAAGTATACTTACAACCAAAAGAACAGCAGGCATAAATAAACTTGGCAAGGAAAACAAATGACCATGACAACTCAGCAGGCAGCAGCAGAACCCCCAGGAAATAATGCCTCTTCAACCCACGTCTGCGCAGGGCCCCTGTGATCCTGCAGAAATGCAGGTGCCGGTGCAGTGGGGCTGGAAGGAGCCAGGGCTGTGCACTTCTAGCAAATTCTAGGTGCAGCAAGGCTGTGGTTCAGTTGACCCCTGGGAGAGAGCCACCATGAGAGGTGGGAATGGGCCTCTGGTCCAGGAAGCTGGCTGTCATAGCCCTGTTGGGAAAGCGGCCCCCCTCCTGGGTTATGGCTCTCACTTGGGGGCTACTCTGCTCCAAAACCCTTGCTTTCCCACCACACATCTAGGAAAGCCAGACGCACAGAGCAGGTGAGAAGCCGAAGTATTGTGGATGCCATCACTGCCCAAGGTGCTCAGGGCAATCGGCGAAAGAAAAACCCTTTTCCAGGACCGGATCTGTCCTCTCTGACCTTCTGACAGATCATTGCCCGCCCAGCTAAAGTAAGGGTTTCACCCTTTCTTCCTAACTGTGTGTTTTGTCTCACGCTTCCAGACTTCTGTGCTTTCTAATTTTTATTGCTTTCTGTGCCATATTGGTGTCTTCCAAATGAACTGCAATAGAGATATCTGAAAAGCTACCAGTTAACTCTGTGGTCTGGGAAAGTGATCTGAGTCAAAGAGCCAGAGAGTAGTGCTAGGAGTCTGCCTGGCTCCCTCGGAGAAGGCTTGCTCGGGAATAGAAAGCTTTATGTTCTGTAAGCCGGGCTGAGCCTTTGAATTCATACTCACTGCTTTATTACACTCAAAAATGCACACCACTTCTTTGGATCTTTGACTCAATAATCACTTTGATGTTTTATTTATTGATGCAAAAAAGTACTTGCCTTTCAAGTTTGTTATCTCTCATGTCAGTGGAATTTTTCAAAGTATTTAGCAAGCCTCCACAGTACGGTCCCTCCTGTTTCGAACTGGCACAGGACTCTGAAGTGTTACTGGTGCCCCTGGGTGTTTCCTGCCATTTAGTTTCCAGCTAATAAGGAAACACGGAGGTTGGCTGGAATTTGCTATGAACGCAGCAGCGTGCTGGAACACACTCAAAGGGGGCTCTTTAGAGAATGCGTTTTATTGTCTCAGGGACTTTGTTTTCTAGGCTATTGAAATTGTTTGTATTTGGAAATCAGAGCAATTTCTTGTCTTTGACCAAACCTTTCATGAAGTCTAAACTTCCATGTTTATGAAATCCGTCTGTGACATCGTTAAGTGGTTTCCGCAGTTAAAGAAAAGAAAAAAAAAGTAGTTGCCAAGAAGAGACAATATGAGATGTAAAATATTTGGGGGAGGGGAATGTCTACTGAAATCCATTGTTCAGTTTTAAAGCAGTTAGCTGGATTTCTGCTGTTAAGTTGTAGGAGTTGCTTATGTCTGCTGGGTATTAGCCCCTTAATAGATTTATGGTGTGCAGATATTTTCTCCCAGTTCATGGTTTGCTTTTCTCTCTGTTGGTTTTCTTTGCTGTGTGCAATTTTAATTCAATGACATTCACTTACTTTACTTTTGCTGTTGTTGCCTGTGCTTGTGGAGTCATCTCGATGGAATCAGACCTCACGCCAAGTGCAGAGGCTTTTTCCTTTGTTTTCTTCTATGAATTTTACAGGTTCAGGTTGTAGTTAAGGCTTTAATCCATTTTGAGTTCCTCTCTGTGTATGGTATAAGATAAAGATCTCATCTCATTTTTTCATGTGGTTTTCCAGTTTTCCCAAAACTATGTGTAGATTACTTTGTCCTTCCTGCATATTTACTCTTGGCTGACTTTTAGAAGATTGTTGGCCAGGCGTAGGTTTTTTTAGACTTTCCATTCTGTTCCTTGGTCTATATGTCTGTCTTTAGTCACTATGACATTGTTTTGGTAACTGCGGCTTTGTAACGTATTTTGAAATCAAAGAGAGTGAGTTTGTTTTTTTTCAAGGTTGTTTTGCTGGTTGAGGTCCTTTGTGGTTCCGTATTACTTTTGAGTTTGTTTTCTATTTCTGTGAAGAACGTCATGAGAATTTTGAGAGGGGTGGCGCTGCCTGTGTGGGTCCCTTTGGGTAGCGTGGACATCTTCACAATGGCAAGGCTTTCTTTCCATCAACAACTGATGGTTCTCTACTTATCTGTGAGTTCTTTAGTAATTTTCACTTGTATTTTGTAGTTTTCAGTGTACAAATCATTCATACCCATGGTAAAGTTTATTCCTGCAGTGAAAAGTAGCCTACCTAAGGGGAGAAAATATTTCGAAATCACATATCTAATAAAAGATTCATGTTTTCAACACACAATAACTCAAACTCATGTTTCCAACTACAATAACTCAAAAGCAGGAAAGAAATCCCAATTTTGAGAATAAGTAAAGGCTTTGAATAGACATTACTCCAAACATAGGCAAGTGGCCAACAGGAACACAAAAAAGATGTCCAATACCTACAATATCAGGGAAACGCAAATCAAAGCCATAATGAGATTTTACCTCATATGCATTAGGATGGCCATCACCAGAAAATACAAGATGAATGCTGGGAAGAACGTGGAGACATAGGAACTCTTGTGCACTGCAGGTAGAAGTGTAAAGTGGTGCAGCTGATATAGACAACTGCATGAAAGTCCCTCAAAAAGGAATGAAATCATCAATTCTAACACTGGTTGTAGACCCAAAGTAACTGAAATCAGGATCTCAAAGCGATATCTGCTCTCCTACATTCACCAGAGCATTATTTGCAGCAACCAAGACACAGAAGCAACCAAGTATCCACCACTGAATGGATGGGTAAAGGAAACGTGACATGCACATCCAGTGAAATACACCCAGCCTTTATTAAAACAGGCGATCCTGGAACACTCGGCCACACAGGTTAGCCCAGAGGACGCTATGCCACACGAAGCGAGCCAGACACAGGAGGCGGAAGCCGGGGCGTTCCAATTCTGTGTGACCTCTAGAAGGGGCAAATTCAGAAACAGGAGCACGCTGGGGTGCCAGGACATAGGGAGAGGGAGAGGGGGAGCTGCTCGTGTCAGCGGGTGTCAAGCTTCAGTTGTGCCAGGTGGGTGAGTTCTAGAACCACTCTGTCCAGCATCCTGTGTCTTGCAATTCAACACACACAACAAAAAAGTCATAGCCTTTATCTTTTAACACTGGGCATGTCTTGGTAGTGGAGACTTTTCATATTGAAAATAAGCATATCTGTAAAATAAGCATGTCCATTCTATACGTCCTCTGCAGGAAGACAGAGAATATGGAACATAGAAAATAGTGTGGAGAAAAAAGGGGAAATCCAGCCGGTTGTTGGCCTCCCTCTTGTGGAAAGTGGCACTTGTGAAGACGGGAAGTGCTCCTTGTCCTGGCTGCATGGATCCCAGCAGTCTGCCGGTGTTCAGTCCCCTCTCCTCCGCTACCCACCCTGCCCAGGAATGGGCCTGCTGCGTGCTCACGCACACAACCTGTGGGTGCAAGAAGGGCGATGTCAGGGTGTGCGTTGAAGACTGTGCCCGCCCGCCTGCCAAAGGAGCCACCTCCCAGACGGGCTGGCACCGGGCATGATCCGCTGTGCTGGAAATACTAAGGCCTCAACTGAAACAATGATTCCAGCTCGCGCTTACTTGGTCTCTCTAATAAACTTAGATATGAGAAAAAGTAAAACTCGAAAGACTATCATCCAAAGGGGATTGTACAAAGATCCCCTCAAAATTAGGTACCACCAAAGTTCAGGAAAACTGCCCAGGGCTGGCGCAGGTCTCCAGGGCTGGTGGCAGGAGGCAGCTTTCCACCTCAGGGCAGAAGCATCAGGAGGAAGTGGCTCCTGTGACCTAGAGGGGCGGCTGTGGGAAGGTGTGTCTGAGCAGAGCTGTGGCTCTGGCTGCCACCTGCTCCTCCTGCCTGGGCTCACCTGCTGTACCCCCTGAACAGCAGGAGGAGACACCACCGCAGTCGTGGGGTGCAGACAGGGCAGCGTGGCTAGCAAGCCTAGAAGAGGTGGTGGAAGATAATCCCACACTACGAGCCATGGGGGCCCCTCCTGGACTTCCTCTGCAGCCTGTTCTGTGCAGCACGGCCTCACAGCACAGCACCACACCCAGTCCTCAAACTGCAGACAACCTGTGCACCTGAAGGACAGACTGCCGCCCGGCTCATGCCGAGACCTCGCAGACAGACACAAGGCTGGACATCTGACTCAGTGCAAACATTGGTAGAAATAATGGGGAGGCCGAGTGAGTGCTTGTGCAATGGGTCAGTCCACGAATACATGCAAATGAAGCCCGCCTGGACGTGCGATGAGCCAGGGCTGATGTAAAAGTAGTGTACTAGAATGGTCACTAAAGCACAGCGGTGCTCTAAGAGAAGCGGGTGACGTAAGAGTACACACGCCTCCACCCCAAGGTTCCTGTCCCCAGGCGCTCTTTTAAGGAGCGTCGCAGAGTGCATTAAAGAGCTTCAGTCTGACTTCAGGTGTTCAGTGTTTGCCACTTGAAACCGAAGTATCATGTGTGCTTTGAGTGTAGGAGAGCCCATTCCGAAGGCACCTCCAACCAGGAATTTCCTTTTCGAACCCAGAGTCAGACTGAATGTTAAGTCTGAAGTCTCAATTACCTCTGAATTTTACTGCCATGAAAGGCAGCTTTCTGACCCAGCCCCTGATCAGCCCACTGTCCCTTAAGAAAGGAAGCCTGGGGCTGTGGCCAGTGTCTCCAGAAGTCCATGTGTTGGATGCTAAGTCCTCATGGATGCATTAACAGTTTTCTCCTCGGAGTGAGTGCCAGTCCTTACGGAACTGGACCAGTCACCACAAGGACAGACGTACAGAGCAAGTTGGCCCCATGCTTTGCCTCTTGGGCACCTGTCAGCTCATCTTCCTACTTTCTGCTACAGGCCGAAGCAGCACTGGGCCCTGCCCAGGTATGGGTTCCTGACCTTCAGTTTTTCTGTCTCCAAAACCATAAACCACGTAAACCTATACTCCTTGTAAATCGCCACATGTTCAGTGTTGTTACAGTGATGGACTCAGACACCCAGTTGCAGCAGGCCAGTGAGGGCTGCAAGAGCGTCCTACACCTCATCACTCCACTGACCCTGGCATCCACAAGCAGCGTTGCCTGCTCTGACTTGAGAGGAAACCTCCACTCCTGTATGCCTGCTGTGTTGTGCTATGAGTGAGTTTGTTCTGCAACATTCAAGGGTCAGCCCTACCTTCCCCAGACAGGATGTTGGTCCTGTGTTAAGACCTCTGACTCTCAAACCTGCGTGACCCAGAGATGGATGGCTATTGCTTCAAGGTGATGGAAAGTCACTGTGACCATTGCTGTGGGATGCCTGGGACTTAATTTTAGAGACCTGTGCCAATGCTAACACAACATAACCAGGACCAGATGGAACGCAGATGGCTGCCTCAGTGACAAGTACAAACCTGTGTCAGCGATCGTGAATAGATTCTGTTGGCCCTTGTCTGTAATAATTTAGTGTATCAGAAGGTGGTATGATAATGTGTTTCATATTACCCGAGACACACATACACAGGCATACACACTGTGCACAGGCTCATACCTATGTATTTGGATGGATGGATGCAGGTACAGATAGTTACAGAGAGATACCGGTAAGTGTCGGTGAGCTTTATAAATCCGTTACTCTTACAATGAATCACTGAGGTATTCTTTAGTGGTGAAGTCAGCTTTTCACGATTTTATTACTTTCTTTAAACTGCGTATCGGTATTAAATAGATTTACATATAAAATGCATTTTGTGAAATTATTTTCGAACTCTGTTTATTAAACTTGGCAGATACTAAATTAGCATTTTCATTTGGTATAAACCCCTTGGGTATGCACCACAACTCAGAACAGAATCTGAAAGTAAAGCTCGTACTCCATGCCGTCGCTATGACCTAACCCTGCCCTGACTACTATGCACTCAGCTGTCCTCAACCCGAGGACGGCTCTGCCAGGACCACGTCTCCCTCCGGGGACCCGGGCTCTCGGTCCCTGCCTGCTTCCTCATCCTGGTCTCTACCAGCGATGGCACATGGTGAATCGGCAGCACCAGTCACACCCGTCCAGAGGAACCACGCCCTTCCAGTGTCTCTGGGAGCCGACTCCCAGCAGCGGCCCTGGAGCTCGAGGTCAGGACGCAGCCCACCTGTCAAAGGCAGGAAGGAAACTGAGTCAAGCTGCAGAGCAAGGGTGCAGTGACGGCAGAGACCCTGGAGCTGGATCTCTCCAGCCCCACCCCGACCGCTCGGGGAAACCGGGCCATGAGTGGGCACCTCAGTCCTCTCCCACTGCTCGACTGCTGCTCTGCACTCAGCAACAGAGCCCTTTTCCCTTTCCCCACCCACCTCGGTCTCCTGAGAGGGTAAATGAAGAAGCTGCTCGAGTCCCGTCCCCACCCAGACCAGCAAGCAGCAAACATCGCATCTCAGCAACTGCAAACCAGCTATGTAAAAATAGTTTAAATTACTTCGGAACTTTAATTACAGCACTTCTCTTTGTGACACTTCTGAAAAGCTTTGATTCTCTCCTGTTTCCGTAAAGATATCCCGGCTGAACCTTGCGCCCCTCCGATGTACATCTCCACACCCACATCTCCGCTGTATCAGTGCAAGGCCTTGATCACAGCCCCAAACCTACTGTGCACCGATTCCAGGACATACGCCTCGGAGACTAAGACTCTCTTCGAGGAGGGAGGGAAGCAACTGCAGTCAACACGCAGGGAAGGTTGGGGCTTGGCAGGAGGCTCTTCCAAGCGCGACTCAGAAATCTAATGATTCCGAGGACAAAAATAAGAGGACCCAGCGCTCACCCCCGCTGCCTCCACCACACATCAGCTGAAGCTCCGCGGACTTAAAGTGCAATTACTGCTGCGAACTCGCTGGGGCCAGGGATCAGGCTGGACGGAGTTCAAAGCAGAGACTTCAAACGGGCAGGGAGGGAGGGGAAAGGAGCATTCAAGTGCATCAAAAGAATCAGTGTCTTTTCTTTTCATAAAGAAAATCTGTACATGGTAAGGAATCCTAGTTCAGAAAAATAGAACTTCCTAAAAACCTCTAGCTGGGCCCGCCCCAGTGCGGCAGAGTCAGGAGGCCGGCGAGGGTGGCCAGCAGCAGGGGCTGGGCTCTCCTTCCTGGCGCCCGGCCATGCAGCTCGTCCCCGCCGTCAGCAGACAGGTCCTCGGCTCTGGGCGAGGAGGAGGCACACTGCACCAGGGGCATCTGGTAGGACGTGGCCCTCTTCTCCGGCCGGTCTGGGCTGGACCCATCGCTGGGCCGCTGGCCATTGAAGAGCAGATAGCGCCCCCGCGCATCCTGCTCCATCTTAAAGATTTCATACTCCGTGTGGGGCAGCTTGATGCCCAGCGCCATGCAGCCGTTGGTGTGTGTGACGTCCTGCTGCACGCCCACCTGCCAGGAGCCCTCGGCCCCACACTCGTTCCCGTTGAAGACATTGAGGAGCGAGGCTGTGGCCGCGTCCATGGGGGTAACCTTCATGTGATTCACTGTAGAGGACAGAGGAGACTCCGTGACTCCAAGGGAGAAATCGGGGGCACAACAAAGCTGGGGGCTCTATCCCACCGTGGCTGCCTTCACAGCCATCCTGCCCGCCCAACCTGCTGGCCACAGGGGTCTCTGGGCGTCCCTGGGAGTGGCAGTCCCCCTGACACTGTCAGCAGTCCATTCGCATCCGTGGGCCCCACATCAGGGGACCCAACAACCAGAGAGCAAGAAGGCTGGAGGAAAGCAAGCTGGTTTGCTCCGAATCTGCCTGGCTCTGCTTGTTTACTTCCTACGTGGTACGGTGTGTTTACAAAGGTGACACCGCATTAGGAGTGACAGTCATCTCCAGAGGACTCACAGTACACAGCACACACACTGCAGATGTGTGCAAGGGCGGTATGTGTGCCCACCTGTCTGCCCCATTCGGGGACCTGGCCAGGAAGGGAGCTTGCTCCCAGCAGATGTGAGGGGACCTCTGTGCGCTGTGACTGCGCGTGGGGACCATGCTGCTCCTCACACTGCATGCGGTGATGATTCTTTAGGATGCAAAATTATGCAGCAGAAACTGGAATGTTATCTCATGAAAAGGATTTAAGGTGTCTACAAGTTTTGCTGCCAAGTATCTCGGCCAGTTAGCATTCTCACAAATCAATACCGGCATGTGACTCAGGCATCTAAAATATGTTGCAAGGGAAGAAATATGAGTGAGTGGATTGAACAGAAATCCAAGCCGGTGGGGAGCCAGCTTACGAGCACATCCTGTTGGTTCCGTCCCAGCGTGCATCCTCAAACACACACGTCACGCTGCTCACACTCGGACTGAGGCCGGCACCTCGGCACTGCGCTAGGGACCCCTGTAAGGCCCCCCAGGAGGCCACGCAGTGTGCATCACACACTGGGCCTGGCTGGACGCGCCAGAGCCCACCCTCTGCGGGGTGCAGTCATCCCAGGACCAGAGCCACCTCCTGACAGGAGGGCTCCAGGCTCCCAGGCTTCTCAGCATCCACAGAGGCGTCCTGCTGGCTGGACTACAGTGTCACCCCCAGGACGCGGCTGTCCCTCCCTGCTCGGTGTGACAAGGCTGACACAAGTTGGTGAAGATGGTCAAACTTAAAAACAAAGCAAAACCTATGGCTTCAGGCTGCCTTCTGAGGACGGCATGCCCTGCCTCAGGCTCTGAGTGCCAGGCAGGGACACTTCCCATCACTGCTCTGGGTCCCTGCCTGTGATACCGTCTCAAGGCTGGGGCAAGCTCAGGGCAGAAAGAGGACTCTGAGCCCCAGGAGACACTAATACCTGCTGCTTCTCCTCACTAGGAAGCACTGGGGTGCGAGCTGCTGCGGTCACCGAGGTGCTCAGATGCCACAGACTGGGTATCCCAGGTCCCACTGAGGCAGGGGATCCCGGGGCTTCCAAGGAGCAGAGTGGCAGGACTCACTCCCTGCTCTCGCCCCAGCATCCAGGCAGAAGAGAAGCCCTCTCCCTCGGCTCTGCTCTGCACTCTGTCCCCACACTACGCCCGGGCGCTCCCCAGGGCCACGGCCTACCTTTGAACACAAACTCCGTGCCGCCCACGACCCTGGAGGACAGCACCCCGCGGCTGTAGCGGCCCCGGGCGTAGATGGTGAAGGTGGGGTGCTTGCACACGGGGTCGGAGTAGTGGTAGTAGTGGCCCTCCCAGGTGTGGTTGTTGTCGTGGAAGACGAAGTGACGCGTGAGGAAGAGGACTTCGGGGCGCACCTCGCAGCGCTGGCTCACCCACTCGCCGTGCAGGCCCACAGTCAGCTCTGCCTTCGGGGGCAGCAGTGGGGGGTGGTGCTCGTCCGAGCGGTAGATGATGCGACAGGCTATGCAGGCATGGTCGTGGTTCTGCGGCCGGGAGACAGACAGCCTCAGGGACTTTGTCTTCCTGGGAGACGGGTACACAGGGCTTCCCCACCCACCCCCCAAGGGCCTCACGAGGGACGGGGGCAGCACCCTGGTCAGCAGCACTGCCAGGGCAGGGGGACAGGTCTGTGCTGGGCACTGTGGTGTGTGGGCGCGCATGGACACACACACCAGCGCACAGGTGTTCACACGACAGCAGGGACAGGGGCACATCGGCTGCGCTGGACTCCAGTCCTAGCGGGTTTCAGACCACCTGGGCTGGATGGTGATTTTAGAAAGAAATGGCCACTCCTCAAACCCGGCAGGACAGCGACTGTCGGGAATCCAGGAGGCAGGCGTGGGTGACAGTGTGGAGATATCAGAACCCTGTGTTTCTTCTGGGGGAAGGACTGGACACTGAACAGCCACTGCACGAATGGTCTGCTGGCTTCTCAGAGCGCTAAGCACAGAATCCAGGTGTGGCTCCAAGGGCAGAAAGCAGAGATCCAGACGGGCATGCACATCGGCCGGAAAGAGGACACAGCCTGAGTCCTGCCCACAGGCAAACGGGCAAGCGGCGGTGCTCCCACCCTAAACGGCAGGGAGTCCCAGCCCAGGCTGCGGGCGGCTGCGCCCTGGGACGTGTGCCAGGTGAAAGAAGCCAGCTACAAAACGACGCGCACTGATTCCACGTCTACAGGCAATGAAATCCACAGACAGGAAGTAGGGTGGTGGCTGCCAGGGCCTGGGTGGGCAGCGGCGGGGAGCTGTGCGCTCGGGGCAGAGCTTCAGTTTGCAAGGTGAGGGGTTCGGGGGACGGAGAGCGGTGCTGGTGGCGTAAGACGAATGTAACTGAAGGCATTGAACCGTATCCCTGAACGTGGGTAGGATGGTAAACTTCATGCTACGGGTATTTCCCTGCAATTATGTTTTTAATTAAAAAATTATGAGGCACATTAGAGGGAAAAAGGGGTGTAGCCTCCTATGGCGATGGGTGAGGGCTGTGTAGCTACGGTAGGGACAGGCAGGGACTGGGCAAGGAGGGATGGAGGAGGCTGGTGCAGGGTGGGAGGCTCGGGGAGCGCAGGGCGTAGAGATGGGTGCACAGCGCAGCCCGCAGCCCGCACCTCGGGCTTCCCCCGCCAACCCTGCAGCCCCGCATTCAGCACAAAGCCGAGGCGTGGACATCCGGAGAGCCGGGTCCTGAGCCGGCTCCTGAGCCAGGTGCCAACCCCTCGGTGCTGGACTCAAGTTGCAGGGCAACCCAGCTGCCTCGCCCTGAATGGGGCGTCTCCCTGCTATCCTGCTCCCACGGCTGATGCCAACCCAAGGGGCTCACAGGACACTCCCCGCTGGAACCACACAGCCACCAGTAACTGTGTACGTGGTGTGAGTATCTGCTTCAGTCTTTCGGGTACAATCCCAGAAGTGGAATACCTGGATCATGCAATCAACCTATGGTCAATTTTTTGAGGAACATCGTGGCATTTTCTGGAGTGGATGCAACACTTGTACCAACAAAGCACAGGGGCCCAGCTTCCCTGCGCCTCACCAACACTCGTTTTCCTCTCTTCCTGTAACAGCCATCCTGATGGGTGACCTGGCATCCCCCTGCGGTGCTGTTTACATTGTCCTAATGATCTGAGATAAGGCACACACACCCTTCTGTGCGCTCATCGGCCATCTGCAGAGCCTTCTGCACTTTTCAGTTTTGTCGCGGCTGCTGAGTTGGCTAAGTGACCTCCTGAAGCAACACTTTAGCTGCCATCAAGAAAGCAAAGATGTAACACACAGGGAGGCCCATCCTGCTTGCTTGTGGATGCTGTCAGCAAGGGGGCTGTTTTGGTTGTAGTTTGTAAAAAGATATTCATGTTCTGTGGACAAGTTCAACAATCTTCCTTAAATTCGTACAATCTCTGGTTTGTACAAGTTTTGAAAGGCCTGCAGGAACGACTCTGGGAAGCATAACATAAAGCCTATATATTGTATTGACCCTAAAGCCTCTTCTTCCTAATGTGCTTTTCTTCTAGGCTTTCGAGAATGATAAACGGAAAGAGAAGTGCATGTGGAGTTTTTAAACTAGGAAGTACCACGTGCTTTAGGAAATTACTCGTTATATTTTGGACCCACATTCAATTACTTGCTTCTCATCTGACAAGCGGTCTTTCCAGGCTGACTCAGCTCCCACTCCGATCTCGGAAGGGACTACTTAGTGTCTGAGTTTCCGTGCGTGGCGGGAAGGTTAAAGGCAGACGGACCTGGACATGTTCCCCCTCTGCTCCTTGCAGCAGCTTTATTCCAGGGGTCGGCGATGGAGGCAGAGCGCTTGCCTACCACGTGGGCGGCCCCAGCTTCAATCACCAGTGACGCACGCGCACGCACACGCACACCTTTAACTCAGAGGCGAGAAGAAGAAAGAGCCCTAGTAATCTCCAAAAAGAAAAACAGCTCATTCTAAAAATTAAAAACAAATCTTACACTTCCAAAGTGAGCAGCACTGCTGGCAAGGAGTGGGGTTTGCCTCCTCTGCACCCCGTTCCTGCTGGGCTCCCCGGCATCCAGTTCAGTGCAGCAGCTTCCACACTGGCCCTGCTGCTGAGGGCCAAGCAATCCCGCCTGAGCTGCCCCGCCTCCCACAGACACTGGGTCCCTTGTCTAGTTAGGACCAGAGAGGTGCAGAGAGAGGAACGTGGCTCTGGGGACCACAACCCAAAGGTAGACTGGGGACCCTAATCTGGGCCCAGGGCTCGCCGAGTGCTGCCCCTGACCCCGCAGCTCTCAGGCCAAGGTTCTGCAGGAACAGATGCCCCTGCTAGGGCTCCAGCCTGGAAAGAGGCCTTCCGGGGCCGGTGATGGACGGGGGCTCTCCAGCTCTCTCCGTTTCCTGCCAGCATTTATTTCTGGAGGGCTGGTGCGTCAACAACATCTGCTGATCGTATCCACTTGTTTCCATCGTCTTCCCAGAATGGAAGGAACGGCCAAGAGGCTCGCTGCTAACAGAGCGAGGGCAGCCCACGCCTGTGCAGCAGCTTCCTAGGAGAAAAGTTTTGTCTGCGGAGAAAAAACGAGACCAGAGAACAGGGACTTCTTTTCCTAGGTTTTGCTCCAGGGGATCGAAACAGTCATATTCAGAAAAGGCCTGCGGAGGTCAGCAGCCTGTGTCCGCTCTCTGTGAGCTGGGTGTCTTCCTGCTGCAGATCCTCCCGCCCATGCACCCTTCGGGTCCTCTTGCTGCCTCACCGGCTCGGAGGCCAGGACTTGACAGTCCCCTTTCTCATTACCCGGGACACCAAGCAGAGCACTGCAGACCGCAGCCACGATGAGGCTCCCCAGGGACAGGCTGACCGGCCAGAGCTATGGAGGTGCATTTTGGGAGCCGGAGGGGGAGGTGGCATCCATCCCCCTTGCGGGTAACCCTGGGAGAGGGGCTTTTCAGATTCAGGATTTGGAACTCTGTGACTTTGGGCTCATTTCAATCTCCTAAAGTGATCAAGATGACTCCACTGTCAGAAGATGTGGGGTGACCAGCTGTGGCCTCCCAGGCTGTGTCCCCAGAATGTCATCGTAGGTACGGATGTGGTGGTAGAATGTGGCTGTCTACCCTTTTGCACTGGACTGAATATCAATGTCCACCTGAAATGCTGCGTCTTGCTTTCTAAGGGATGAGATATTTACCATTGGCATCATTCCTGACAACACATCTTTCCTGGTCTGCTACCTCCTTACATAAAGCAACACACAGGCCTCCGAGATGCTCTGGAGGCACCAAGGAAGCACAGACCTGCATCTGCACGGGAAGTGCACACCAGCATCCTGCAGGGAGCAGGCATGGGATGCTCCAAACTCGGCCCACGGGAAACGTCTACAAAAGCAACGCCGGCAGAGTCAGAGCGCAGCGTCTGAGCCGCATAGCCGTGTCACACAGAGGGCAGCATTTACTGTCTCAGGGACCCCGGATATTGGATCTCTTTGGCCTTGCACTTTCTGCTGCCTCTTCCTTCACCAGCCACTTCTGCAAACCCCCTTCCTTTCCCTACACTGACAGGAAGGGGCAGGACAAGCACGGGCTCCCTCACCACCCTGCCAACCCATCACCCAGGAGCCACAGCAAGGACACTGTCCCTTGTGGCAGGCCCCCCACCCTAAAGTCTCTCTGATGTCACTGACATCGGGAAGTTCCTCAGCCCACTTCTATTGGCCGTATGTATCTGCATGTTTTGCATGTGAAGATTTAACCAACTAATGATCACAAATACTGGGGAAAAGTTGGGTCTGTACTGAACATGTGCTGACATTTTTCCTGGTCTTATTCCCTACACCACACAGCAGAACGACGATCCACTGCCTCAGGTGTGCTGTCATCCAGGATGGGTTAAAGAACACGGGAGGATGCATGCAGGTTCCACGTAAACGCAGCACTGTTTGACAGAAAGGACTTGCGCGCCCACAGGCTCTGGTACCTGCAGGTGCTAGAATCATCCCCTGTGGACACCAAGGGATGATGGACGTCTAACAAAGCCACGAGAGGTGCCTGTGGGACCAGATCCGAAGCTTCCCCCTGCATGGGGCGCTCCTTCTCCTCACGGCTGGGGCTTTGGGAAGCTGCAGGCTTGCTGGGACAGAGGATTTAAGATGCGTAGCTCGGGAAAAGCTGGCTGGTTTTCAGATAACCCCTTTGATTTACAACCCTGGAATCAGAACGGGGCTTTGGAGGAAGACCAACTCCACTTGCCTGCAGGTCGGATTCTGAGGCCTTTGGTTGGCTGGAGAGCGTGGAAATCATTTGATGTCATTACCATTTGATTCCGTCACCGTGAGAATGGACGCAGTCACTCGCCCTTGCACTGCAGGGCTCTGGCGACCCCTGGCAGAGGGTCGGTGCTGCCCACGGTGAAGCTCCACTTGGGCAAAGCATCTTCTTTCGGCCACCTTGATTTTTGTTAATGTAAAGTGGCCAATTTCCTCTGAAAGAACTCCCCACACACTTACCTGATTGTCTGCAGACATAATTTATTTGCCAAAGGACTTGGAACCTCAGGGCAAAGCAGCATAAAGCCTAGAAAAACAAGCTGACCTGAAGTTTCTATTTTGACATGGTATCCTGTTTCCACAGGGGCCAAGGCTAGTGGTTTCAAACTCAATTTAGCATTTAAACTAATTTTCAGCCAGGTCTCTATGGACCAGCAATTAGGCAGGCGCGGAGTTCAAAAGGAGGAGGCCCCGCCCTCCCAGTAGCCGCGGGATCTCCGGAGCTGCTCTCTGCGCTGCTTCCCATCCTGCGCCAGGGGCCACAGCCAGCCCCGGCACAAGGCCTGCAGGCACACGCTACAGGCCTTGGCCACGCCACGGTCTGCAAAAACACCCGCGGCCAAGTCCACTTGTTCCTCCCCAGAGCGTCCCGGAAGGATCTAAAAACTTCTGAGGATTCCACAGTGCGCTGCGGGCCAAGAGGTGCGGCGAGGGACACCACAAGAGGAGCAGGCCCTTTCAGCTCGGGAGCCAGCGGCTCTCCCGCGGGCCCCGGCCATTCTGCCGGGTAACCACGGTGGCTGGGCTCGCGGAGGCCAGGCCCTGTCTGCGGTGGCCACCGCATTCCCGAGTCCAGGCTGGGGTTGCTCTTTTGCTAATTTTCATTTCGCGTGGTGACATGATTTAGGCGCTGTGAGGTCATGGGACAGACTGCAGCCCTGCCGCGCCCGAGATGCCACCCCTCCGCGGGGGACCCCGAGTACCCGCAGCTTCCCTCCCCGCCTCACGGCATCGGGTTCACACACGCGGGACCCTGTGCCGACGCGGCTCCATGCCGGCCTTTATCTGCCTTGGATTTAGTGCGTCCTGAGGGAATCCGGGCTCCCCGTGTGGCCTGCTTCCCCTGTTTCGGAAATCAGGACTTCAGATCGGAAAGAGCCCATTTCCTACGAGTCCAGGTCAGTGTTCCCACAGCTGCCTCAGCAGTGCGGAGAGGAGAAACAGGCGGCCCCGGGGTACAGCTCAGTGTCCTACGGCACCGACACACGTCCCCAGCCCCTGGAACCCCACCCTCTGCCAGGCCAGGGCAGACGGGTGGCCCGACAGCATTCCACAGTCACCCCTCCGATCTCTACCCTTTCACAGGAAAGGAAACTTAGGCTCCTTAAGGTTAAACAATCACCAACGGCACAGCTAATGACAGCAGAACTAGATCCCAGGGCTGGATCCATTTCCAAAACCCATATGCTTGCCAATTTATGCAGACATTGGTAAGAAGAAATAAAAAGACAGAACGAAAGACAACTGGGGGTGCAGTGCAGCTCCAGGGTAAGTACTTGCCCGGCGAGCATCAAGTCCTGAGCTTGATCCCCAGCAGTACCAACAAAACAGCCTCAAATTTTTTGTTCATAAAATAATTAGAAGGTCACCACTACGACTGCCATCCTTAATGCCCAGGCCAAGGTTTACGACTTGCTTTGAAGATATTTCTCTCCAGGAGCTGTGAGTGTGTTGCTCCCAAGAGATGGGCTGAGGACGGGGGGACTTTGGTCATCAGGAAGGGTCCTTTCCGGGGCGAGTGGGGTGGGTGCTGAGCCCAGCAGCGTGCTGTGACTGGTGGGCATTGGAGCCAGGGCTGGAGGCACAGCAGTGAGCGGGGCGTGGCAACAGGCAGGAGAAGGTGGGGAGGGTTAATCCTCATTTGCTTCAGTGCTAAAAACGCTTAAGAACTTCGGGAGCCCACGTGCTGGCAATCACAGACACGTGACCCTGGGCGACGCAGACGCTGTGCAGGTCAGACGTGGGCCAGGCTGACCTTGACTGCTGGAGGGCTCACTGGGGACTTGGCTGGAGGGATGGAGGCAGGGGGAGGGCTCAGCCTGCTCACAGGTGGCCAGGAGGTAGTGGGCGACAGGTGGCAGGGGCTCTTGGTTAAGGTGAAGTTACAGGGGAGCTTGCGGCCACTTTTATTCATGATGGCCACACCTCCCACCACTGGGATCTGGGGAATTCACCATGCTAACCTTGGAGATGCCACGCCAGGTATGACACCACCCCTGCCCACGTCTCTACCACGACCCTGAGAGGCGTCACACAGCTGCGGCCTCAGTGCTGTCTCTGGACACTGCTCCTGACTGCAAAGTCCCAGAGGGTACCTGGAAGCCTAGGCACAACTCTTCCCATCTTCCCCAGAGACCCAGGGGACCCGGCGGCACCACACCCGTCCAGGTATCAGCCTGGGAGCCGGGTCCTCCTGTGGGGCCAGGCAGCACTGTGGGCTTCGAGGAGGACGTCGCGGACCCCAGCTGCACAAGAGGCTGCTCCCACCTGCCCAAAGTCACCTGGGTCTCTCGGTGCCCCTGCCGCTCGCTCCCAAAGCAAGAGACAGGGACCTGGCTCCTCCTCTGCACGGAGGACCAGGGTGGCTGCACAAATCCTCCCGGCGCTCAGGCAGGAGCACAGCCCTGACCCAGACGAGACGCGCCCGGAGGAAGCAGCCTCTGCCAAGTGGCCCCCTCAGCAGATCATTCCCCGTTACAATAAAAGCCACTTTCATCCGTGTGCTCGCAGTAGCAGAGATAAAGAAGGTAACACTGAGCGGTCTTTGGAGAGGAAGCTCTCGGAGCTATCTCGACTGGCTGAGTGAGCTCAAAGGACCGCTAAGAAAACAGATTTAAAAAAAAAAATGAAAAGATTAGCAAACAAAAGCCAAGAGGGCTCTGCAGTGCGGCAGCTGTGTGGAGGACCCTGTGTGGGCTGATGGCTGACGGACACTGCAGAGAGAATCACTGGACCCAGCGGCCGGGTCGCCTGCTCCCCCAGCCCGAGGTCATGAGCAATGGCGCTCTGCCCTGAGGTGAAGCTGAGCATGCAGAAGGCGTGGTGAGCGCCACCCGTGGTTACAAAGGTATCCCTAAGGGAACTGTGTGAGCAGATTCCAGCAGCCCCTGCCGTGCAGGCCCGCATCTCCCATCACAGGGAACTCACACCTGTGGCCTCACACATCGCTCAGGAGAACGGAAAGAACCCGGGCCCAGGAGAGAGGAGATGTGGCTTCGGGTTTGGCAGTGAAACTTGTGCACTGCCTGACAACGGGGACTCCAGTCCTGGGGCCTGGGCCGCCACCTCTGCCTGAGGGCGTCCTGACGACATCGATCTCAGGAGGCACAGGGTCAGCAGCAACGGCTGACAGGTCCCCTGACGTCCAAAGCCCTCCGCAGGCCCTTCCCTGTTGTCCCCGCCCCTTCCTCCACGGCGAGGGTGGGACCATCACTCGCTGCCTCTGGGGTCTTTTCCAAGTGCGGCCGTGACATCAGCACATTTTCTTCATAGCCCTTCGGGAGCAGCGCTGAGTTTCTACAACATCAGTGCTGCGGGATTCTCCAGGACCTGAGGTCCCCGGTGACAATGCAAACCAGTGTAGCCCAGGGCCCTGGCCTACTCGGGTCCCCCAGCCTCCTGCACCTGCTCCACCTCCTCCCCCTTGGGTGGCCACCCGAGCTCACTCACCTGGGCGCTCTGCAGGGGCGGCTGGTAGCTGGACGGCCGGTAGAACCTTCTCTGGCTGGCGTCGGTGTGGATGTCGCCGAGGAACAGCTCCTCCACCAGGTGGTCCAGGCGGTGCAGGTAGTGCTTCTCCACGCGGAGCAGTTGCAGCTCGTGCATGGCGAAGCGCAGGGCCTGGGTGCACTCGCAGCCGCCCTCGGCCCGCCACAGGTCATAGGTTGCGTCCTGCACCCAGGGGCCCCTGGCCACGAAGCCAGGGCATGTGCGGTTCACCAGCTGGCTGAGCCACTCAGCCACCGAGTCCGTGTGACAGATGACCTGCACGCCGTGCAGCTGGTAGTCAGCCTCGGTGCCCCCGCGGATGATCCAGGAGGCCTGGCGCAGGCGGATCTTGCCCCGGACGATGAGCGTGTAGGTTGGGTCGGTGCAGCGGTTGCTGCCGTAGTAGAACTGGTAGGCCTTGAAGGTGTTGTTGGGGTAGAAGCGGTACGACCGCGTGATGAACTCCGGCCCGGACCGCACTTCACAGCTGGAGGCGCGGAAGGGGAGAGGCCTGTGAGCCCAGCGCGTGTGGGAGGGGCCGGGGCGCCAGCCACAGAGCAACTCCTAGGAGCTGTGCGGGATCACTGCGGCCCGTGCTGGGGAAGACAGCGTGCCCAAGGCCACGAGAGCAGCGAGGATCAAAGCCCGGACCAACCCAGGCACCCCGCTCCATGACTGTTCCCCAGTCTCAGAGGTGGCCCCGCTTCACCGAGGAATTTCTGTCTTTCTGGATAAGGAAGAGGGTCGCTCTGACCCATTCCAGGCGCCCTGTGCTGCCACACTGCAACCAGTCGACCCTGGGGCGCTGGCCTGTTCGGAGTCTCCCCCAAGGAAGCAGGCACGAGACGTCCATGCCCCCACATGGCAATGAGAGCCCTGCTCCCTTTTTTATCTCTGGCAGGAAAAGGAGGTGACGGGTGGAAGTAAAGCTAATGGACAAGGGTGACAGGGGTTCCTGAGGCTCGCACTGGTGGAGGACGAGCAAAGGCCCTCTGCAGCTGCATGACAGGAACGCTGGGGCCCTGCTCTAGGAATACGCAGGCTGAGGCTTCAGGGCAAGAATCGCTTCGGGGCTTTAACTTGGGCACATCTCGTACTGCTCTAGTTGTCATCAGAGCTGCGTCCCCAGCTCTGCCCCAGCAGGGGAGAGACGAGACTCCCAAGTCACTGGCCAAGGGCTTTGCGGCCTGTCAGACCCTGCTCCCTGGTCCGACCCCACCTCAGCTCTCCGGGGCTGGACTTTCTAACTCTGCTCCTGCCTCTGACTGGCCGGGCTCTGGGCTGGGTTGAAATCCCAAACTTAGGGCTTCTCTTTTAAATTTTGTAGCCAGCAGGCTGTGGCCTCGAGCTGTGAAGTCTGTCACTCGGGTCAGTGGCATCTTGCGCTAACAGGACAGGCAGTATCCCCGGAGCACAGGTCACCAGAGCCATGGGAGAGAGCAGATGCTCAGGGTGACCAGTGGCAGGGGTCACCAGGGTCTGGACGGCAAAGGCCCAGCTTTTCATTTCTGAGCTTCTGCTTCCGGCCCACAGTGCATGTCAGGCTCTGCCACTCAGGACACCCCTGCCTCTGCCATTGCTCGTCCCGAGGGTGCAGCAGTCAGAGGTCACTCCCAAGCCACCTTTCCTCCCACGCAAGGGCCACGCTGCAGCCAGAGGGCCCCGAGTGATACCAGATCATGCTTAAACGCTGCCCTTGCAGGAAGTGCTCCAGCCACGTCCAGGTTCTCTGGTTAGGAGACCTGTGAGCTGGGTGTGCTACACACATCTGTAGTACTGTACCAGCTACTCAGGAGGCTGAGGCAGGAAGATTACTAGAGCCAGAAGTTCAAAGCCAGCCTGAGGCAACTATCTCAAAAAAAAAAGAGAAAAAAAGAAAACACTAAAACTGAAAAAAGTCCTTCCTCTCCAGGCCTGCTCCCTTGGGTTCCTTGTGCCTCAGTGGGCCCTGCACTGTGTGGGGCTCTCCAGTCCAGCCTGGCTCAGCTTGCTCTGTTAGCTCCTCCTACAGGAAGTTCTTCCTGTACCAAGGGTATCTTGGGTCTAGGGTTCCCCTCTCCACTAGGCTTTCTGGAACTCAATCTGACCCCAAAGGAACACTCCTGGATTCTTTCACAACTGCATCCCCCAACCCTCACAGTACACCCTTGGGTGTTTGTCTGTAAACTCTCTGAAGATAGGGGCCAGGTCTGGTGTATGCACAAATACAGGATTGCCGCACACAGCAGGCACCGAGCAGATAATCGTTTCAGAGTTATGATTTCACATCAAGATTTTTATGCAAATAATTTATCACGCAGTTATTTTAAGAGAGTCCACTTTTAGGAAAACAAATAGGGTCTTCATCATCTTTCTCCATATACATCTGATCTCTCCCCGAGGTACTTGGAGGCTGCTATCCCACTCCCCAGCAATAGTGCATGGTGAGAGTGATCAGATCCCAGAGTTAGTCTTGTTAATGCTCAGCAATTCAATGGGGGGGGAGGGAAGAAATCACAAATTGGCCTCTAGGCTATTTTTAAAAGCTCTAATGACAGATAAGCCAGAGCTCACATTGGGATAAGTCTCAGCTCCACAGCATGGAAAAGAATCTAAGAACTTTGCCCTGGCTAGCACGGCATCTCTCAGAGCCCTGAAGCTGTATATTAAATTACCAGAATATGGCTAGAATATATAGAGCATAAGACGCTCGCAAGTCATGTTTCAGGGATGTGAAACACAGACGCTTAATTTCACTTGCTAATGGTTTCTTTCCATGCACACGTGGTCCCCGAGTTCAGTGAACAAGGCCCTATTCACTGCTCCCTGGGGCTCGCGGTGCCACAGTACACCCTCTGCTTCAGGTCAGAGTGCTGCCGACTGAGCAGCTTCTCAACCAACCCTGATTTCAAACAGCAGCCTGGTTCCTCACCAGCGTTTGGACAGCACCTAAATCCTCCCTGCATCCAGCAAGAGGGTCTCCTGGGGACAGGGAAAATGTGCGCGCCCGGCCCCTCCCGCATGCCCCTAGCCCGAGCTCACCTGGTGGAGACCCAGTGGCCCTCGATGGTCGGTGGCATCTGTACAGTGATCCGTGCGCCATTGTGGAGATGCTTGAGCATGTGGTGGCACTGTGACTCCCTGAAGGCCCGCCAGGCGCTCTTCTCCAAGGACCGAGGGTGGGATCTGCTGTCGGGGTGCAAGAGGGCAGAGCCCTCCCCCAGCCCTGCAAGGCACAGGGGGACTTAGCCAAAACAGAACCGGCACCAGACGGAACCGGCAGATACAGGGCGGTGGCGTAGCCAGGGGCATCTCACAGGAGTCACCTTCCAGAGTGGGGGGTCCAGGTGAGAAAGCCGGGGTCCTTGAGGCCACTTGGCTCATTCCCAACAAAGCCAGTATGCAAATCCACATGTCTATCAACCTGCAGATCACAAACCACGGGGCAGACGTGGCCACACTCCAGGGTCACCAGGGAGGCCGGACTGGGGCTTGAAGGGAGCAGAGCGGCCGGGAGGGCGGTGGGTACTGAGGTGGGGAAGAGGAGGGACGAGGAGGCCGCCACAGAGACACAGCAGGAGGGCCTGGGAACACACCCTAGTCCCAGGGCTCCCAGTCAGAGGCCAGGTCTCCAGGGGGTGGTGCGGGCCAGTGGCGAGGCCTTGAAGAGCTGAGCCCTGGGACAGCGTGGGGGCGTGGCGGGGCTGGGGGTCTCTAAGGAATGCTGTTCTGTGAGGCTGGTTCCTTCACAAAGCGGGCAGGGTGAGGAGCAGCCTGGCCACGCCCTCCCCAGCCTCTGGCTTCCGTGCCCCCCTCCGCCTATGCTCCTGCCATGACCAAGGTGTCTTCACCAGAGCCGGTACTATGCTGTGTGGGCTTCCAGCCTTCAAGACCACCCTAAAGAAACCTCATTTCTTAACCAGATAGCCAGCTTTGAGTATCGCGTGACAGTTACAGAGAATGGAATAATGCGGCCCTCTGCAGGGCCGCCACCAATGGAGACGCGCCATACGCTCTCCAACCAGAAGAAAACGACTTGACCTTTTCCCCAATTATCCTCCACGGCCAGTAGCTCACATCACAAAGTTAGAGACAATATAAAGTTTTCAGTGACAAGTAGCTGTAAGAATACGCTGTATGTTTATTTCCCAGGAGTAAAGCAATACAGGGACTAAGTTTATCTTTAGCTCAAGTAGTTTAGGTTGTCCGAAGTTTACCCCCAGCTATCACCATCCTGATATTCTGAATAAAGCAATGAAAACAAATGGAATTATGACCAAACGCCTGGCACAGCTCCTCTGAGATTCCTCCTGCCTGGAGGAACACACAGCTAGATCTTTCTGTGGGATCCACCATATATGTAGTCACTGCTATGTTAACAGAAAAGACATCAGCTAGAAAATGTGCGAAAAACTACAAACATGGACAAACTAAATAAAATGCACCAATTAGCGAGTTACTCAGGGGGAGGCAATCTGTTTTTTAACAGACGACTGCATGACTTCATAAAGAAGCCAGGTTGATGAAATCATTTGAAAAGAAAAGGTTAGATCCAGACTTACAGTCATTCATGGAAACCTGTATTCAGAGGTCTGTGACATTCAGGTATTTGTTTTCAAGTTGGCCAAAACCTTCAGACAATTGAATCAATTTTAAGTAGAAAGTCCCAGGCACAAGAAGATGAAAGCCTCCATGTGTGAACACAGGTTTCCCTCCAGGACCATCAATCCTCAAATAGCAACTTGATTGGATTAAGGGATGCCCAGCAGATTAGCAAAGCACGATCCTGGGTCTGTCCGGGTGACCACGGAGGTGTGACCTTAGGTACTGTATCTGGTCCCTGCCCCTTCCTCTCTAGTGCTGTTCCTCTGTTCTCCTGCCCAGCCACCATGAACTAAGCAGCTTCGCTCTGCCATGCCCTTCTGCCATGATGTTCCTGCCCTGAAACAGCCAATCATGGACTGAACTCACAGAAACCAGAAGCCATACTAAACCTCCTCTCCTTTACAGTGTGGGTGTCAGGTGGTAGGTCCCAGTGACTGCAAAGCTGAGTACTCACCCTCATAGTAAAAGACTGCAATGGGAATTATTCAACTAAATGCAAACTGAGAAAAGAGATTCTTGACACAGGATGATGGTGCTGGGTTTGGAGTAAAGGCAACCAACCCCCACTAGCCCAACCAACCTCCCACTAGCCACAAGTATCTAAATCACTGATCCTGGTTGGGCAGAAATGAGAGAAACCCTCAAAATGGCAAATATGTGTGCAGTGAGGTCATTAACCAAGGTGATGGGTATTAACAGGGGCCTCTTGTCCAGCAGTCTCCATCTCCCTCAAGGGAAGACACTGCCCTGGAGTGTCTCCTCTGTCCCGCTCCCCAGGTGAGGAGCCTGAAGGATGCAGGAGGAAGCCAGCGCATGGATCACTCATCTTTCTCTTTTTCTTTTCAGGCCAGGTGCTTACAGAGCATTCTGATCAGCTCCTTGTGAAGATGCTGCCCTCGGGCTGCTCAGCAAAGGCCAGCTGGGAAGTCTGGCCAGACACGGACGGACCGCTCCCACTCCCAACCCCATCATGGACATATCTACATGGTGTCCTCTGACCAAGCCTTGATCACTCATCTTTTAATCTCCATTTGTCTGACACCGTGCTGGTCTCTCACTTGGTTCCAGTCCTGAGGCCTTGGGAGGTGGAGAAGACTCCACCTGAAATATGATCCTAAGCCTTCAGTAAAGATGCACCATTTCGCAGCCAAGCTGTGTCCTGAAACTCAGTTTGTAAACTCATGTGCACCCTGTGAATGTCTCCCCAGGAAGATAATGGAAGCCAGGAGTGCGACGTATGTGGGAGAAATCTCTTGGGTTAAGCTGCTTAGGTTTGAAACTGGATCTGCCACTTAAAGGATTTCACTGAATCCAAGACTTCAGTAATGATTAAGATGCTTCATTACGTTACTGCCAGTAACAAAACACTTGCTTTTCAACAATGACACAGGCCTTAGCAACAGTCCCAAGACACACATGAGCCATACATGGCAGCTCTAAGTGCCCTGACATTTCTTTTATCTGCCCAAGGAGACCTGGCAAGTTCTCTTGCTGTCTTTGCATCTGTTTGCTCTGCGTGCATCTCAGTAACGAAACACAAAAGCAGCCTTCTCCTCCTCCTCTCCACACAGCTGGGCAAGGTGTGTGAGAAAGCATGTGATTGCCACTCTACTGCCCGTGGTCAATATTTGCTCTGCTAATGTCACGTGAACACTCCCTCTCTGTTAGTTGACTGGTTTGATTTTCACAGATCTTGCCTTCAGGGTTAGGTGTGTGATTCGTAAGTACATTATGGAGAATGACCACGATTGCCCATTCAGCTGCCTCTTCTCGTGGTTTTCAAAACCAATCTCTTTGCAAATAAACTCAACATATGGAGTGCAGCAAGGGAGGAGGGGACAACAGGAGCACTGATGACCAGGCGATTGGGGCACAGGTCATGTCACCCCACTGCGGCCTGCTGGAGCTGGTGGAGACGCACGTGGACAACCCGCAGTGGGGACTCCGCTTGTCACCTGGTCTCTACCTTCTACCTCCTCGGTGATGAGCAGAGGACACCGCCAACTGCTGAGGGCTCAGTCAAGCATGTGGCTTCTTAACTGGTGTTAGAGTGAGCACTTGGAACACTGACAAGGCTCCTAGGCCGCCCTCACAAAGACCGTCTTACCTGCCAGGATGAGTATGATAATAGTAAAAAGCTGTCCAGGGCCAGCCTCCATGCCACCCTGAGAGGAAGACCAGGGTCACAGGACTGGTGAATGATGACACTGGTGTAGAAAAGGGTGGCACCCAGGCCACCAGGCTTCAGGTTGTTGACAAATCTATGAGGCCTGGTAAATACCTACCAACTCTGTCTGTGCATGTTAGAGGTGGGAAGAACAGGATCAATAAAGGTAAGTGCTGACCTGGAGCCCCTTAAGGTCTCGGAACCTGGGTGTGGAAAAGAGGGTGGAGGAGGAGGAAGCTGGGAGCTCAGAGGCAGCGGCAAGGGGAGGGGAGGGGCAGGGAGTACAGCTGGCGCCCGTGTGGGCCATTGGTAAGCTGGAGTCGGCCCGGGCAGGGAAATAAAATCCAACACACAAACCATTGGAAGGCCCAGGAAAAGTAATGTTTGGTTGCTCAGGGACTGTGCAGACAGCAGTCCCTTTACCCACAGTGCCTACAAAAGCCTGCAAGGCAGCGGGTGCAGCAGGAGCATCTGGAGACCTCGACAGCTGGCAGAGCTGACCCAGGACAGGTGACTTGGGACTTAAGCTCTGCAACACTGGTGGGGAACCCATGGCATGTGTGTTGTTTTTCTTTTACAACAGAAGATGTTCATGAATGAGTTGTTGTTTCTAAGCTAAAACCTCAGTATTCAGGTTCAACTGTGGGGTTGGCACTTCGTGGTCGATAAGTGGGCTTGGGGTGGCAGTTTGGGCCCTCGTCTCTGAAAGATTTGCCATCACTGCTCTAGCCTGATAATGGGGGAGAGTGGGTCTGGTATTTGTATTAGCACATTTTCTGCTGCAGTAACAAAATCCCTCAGGCTGGGCAGCTTGTTTGTAAAAATAAGCTTATTTAGCTCCGTTCTGGAGACCCCAGAGAGCCCAGAGGCTGGGTCCTGCCCGTCCCACAGAATGGCATCCTGAAGTGGGCAGCACGGAGGGGCTGGGGCCAGGCCTGTGCCTCTGGAACAGCCCGCTCTTAAGCACAGAGGCTGACGTCCCCAGTGACTTCATTAAAGGGCAAACGGCTGCACTGGGGACAACATGACCAACACCGGAGTCGCAGAGGGAAAGTGCGTCAGGACAAACCACACCTGAACCACACGCATACAGGTCGCCCTCTCATCTTTCGAGCACCCAGCACCCTGATTACTCTTAGGGAGAAAAGGGAGATGGAAAAGGAGTGTTGCTATCAGCAAGTGGCCTCCAGCATGCGCCTGGCTCCTGCGATGTGGGAAACGCGATGGCCTTCTTGTGACGACCACATCCGGAAGCTGCCAGGCCCTGGGAAGGCACGTGAAGCGTTAATTTCAGGCCGAGTGTGACAGCAGCACCTGCACACTTTCACCTGGACATGCAAACCACCAGCGAGGCTCTGGCAGCCAGGCACTGACGAGGCACAGCAGCCACTAACTGTCCCCGGCTCTGGGAGAAAGCCAGGCCCCACTGGTGGGACCACTCACGAGACTGCAAGTGGTTGGCTGCTGAGACTTCCAAGTAAGTGATCCAACGACTTCCCTACAACACAGGCACCAACCCCAGGGTCTGATAGCCTCAGCCGGGTGAATTATTATGGCTAAGGGGCAGTTTCTTTGGGGGAAAAGTGGCACAAAGAAGTTAGTTTGCAAAGAAGAGGTTCACCTGTTGAAAAGGAATTAAGTTCTTTGGGCAGAGGGAGCAGGTTCAGGTTCCTGAGTTTTCAATTTCATTTCAACAACCTGAACTATCTACATAGATGTCATCCTCATTTTTCATCTGCCTTTCCAGACTGGGAAGTCAAAAATTCAACCCACTTTACAGGTGATACGATGTCAAAGAACAGTTTCGATAGATATGCTTTAATATTTAAAAAAAAACCCTACTTTAAAGAAAGATTAAGTAAGTATAATGTCAAAATGCACACGCTGGCTGTGTTGGGCAGAGAGTTTGGAGGATCGGTGGTGTCTGTACTTTATATAATCCGCCACAAGCATCCTGACAGTTGAGTGAGAGGTGCTGTCTCCAGTTACAACTAGAGTGATCTATAAAATGTTGATTAGATTAAGTGCAGGTAATTACTTAGTGTATTGGGTAATACTATGTACCCCCAAGTCCTCATACTTTTGATGGGGCTGAGTCTGACACTTGTGATCAGTTTGTTGTCTAGCGCCGGGATTAATGATGTGAGTTCTGTACCTGCCCAGAGGTGGAGCCAACACACAGTGTAAGGGAAGGCGGGTCTTCCGCTTCCTCGCTCTCTCTCTCTCTCCCCCCCCCCCGCCAGCGTGCCTTGCCGCTTGCAGCCACCATGAATGGTAGCCCCACCACCCCATGCTGACTTAGAGCCAACTAATGGACTGAAACTGTAAGAATAAACCTTTCCATCCCTAATTTTGGGTGTCAAGCATTTTGTCTCAGCAACGAGTAAAAAGTAACCAAGACACTTAGCCATGAAATTACCCTGTGCAAATAAGCAGGCGCAGCCGTGGACATGGGCTTTGAAGCGGTCCCTGGGAGAGAAACCGCACCGCGCTCCACTTTGGGCTTAAGGCTCACACGTACTGCAGAGGGCGTGGACTCCACCGCCACTGGGGTCCGTGTGTTCCAAGTTACTTTCAGTCTTTTCTTCTGTAATAAACAAAAGCGTCACAGAGCTGTTCTTACCAGTCTGTACACTTTCATACTAGAAGTATTCTTCTTTTAGGAGAAATAATAAAGTCAACATTTCAAATTCCTGGTTCTATTTAACTTTAGTGGATGAGTTCTTTTCCTGTGTCATCTTCTAATGCCAAGGTCCCCAGGCTAGACGTGGGATGAAGCTGAGGCTGCAGGGTCTGCAGGGTGAGTCTGCACTGTCATAAGCGTGTGAGCGTGTGGCATCTACGTACATGTGTGGTTTGGAAGGTGGTATATGTGGTATATATATGTGGTATGTATGTGACATTTATGTGTGTGGTATATACTTTGGCATGTGTGGTGTATGCAGTGTGGTATATACCTACAGTGTGTGTGATATGCGTAGTTTGTGGTATGTGTGGTGTGTGCTCAGATGTGTCCAGAGTGCATGATGTGTGATGTATGTGTGTGCGATGTGTGTGCATGTGTGTGTGATGTACGTGTGCATGTGTGTGGTATATGCAAGATACGTGTCTATGGTATGTGTAGTGTGCATATGTGATGTGTGTGTGGTGTATGCTTGTGGTGTGTGTGTATGATATGTGTTTATGGTATGTGTGCTGTGTATATGATATATGCGTGGTATGTGTGCATGCATGTATGTGGTGTATGTGTGTGTTATGGTATGTGTGCATGCATGCATGTGGTGTGTGCACATGTGGCTTGTATGTGAGCATGCCTGCATGTGGGGTGTGTGTATATGTGAGTGTGCATTGTGTGATGTGTGTGTGCAAGTGTGTGGGGTGTATGTGTGCTGTGTGTGTGATATATGCATGTGCATATGTGTGTGATGTGTGTATATGTGTGTGTATGCATAATGTGTGTGGTATATGTAATATGCATGCACACATGTGTAGGGTGCATATATGATAAGTGTGTGTATGCATGTGTGTAATGCATGTGATAAGTATGTGTGTGGTGTATATGTGTGTGCATGCATGTGTGTGGGATATGTACATGATAAGTGTGTGCATGCATGTGTGTGGTGTATGTGATAAGTGTGTGTGTGCATGTGTATACTGTGTGATGTGTGTGCATACATGTGTGTGGGGTGTGTATATGATATGCGTGTGCACACGTGTGTTGTGTATGTGATAAGTGTGTGCATGTGTGTGTAGTGTTGCATGTGTGTACACTGTGTATAACGTGTGTGTGCACCTGTGTGGTATATGTATATGTATGTGTGCACGTGTGTGGATTTGTGTGGTGCGCTGTATGTACAATGTATTTGTATGTGTGTGCATGCGTGTGTGGTGTGGATGCAGGATGCTGCCCCACTCTCCCAGCTCCGAGGTGCCACCCCCCACATGCCCCCCACCCTGGATATTCCTCAGGAATCCTCAGGACCCATCCCCTCCCCTCCCTTCCTGTCCCTGGCAGGCGCAGACCCTTGGCAGGTGGCAGGCCTCACCCAGGAGCTACTGAGTGGACAGCAGGCTGAGTGAATACAGCCAGCATACTCTTCCAGGATGGAACACCCCCGATCATTTTGGGGTGACACTGTACCCTTTATCTAACTTTTATTCCTATCCCTCCACATTTCAGAATAATCCATCCCAAACTGGAGAGCTCTAGGCAGCGATCCAACCCCAGCTAATCCTGACACGGCAGGAAGCTGTACTTGGGCCTGTATGCGAGCACTGGACCCAGGCGTAGTCTAACGAGACCCTGTCCCAGACCACCACCACCCCCGCCGCCTCCTACCAACCACACTACCATGGACGCCTCATTTTCTATTTCCACTCTGAAACACTGTACACTTCACTTTGATTGATTATATCAAGCTGTCATCGTTGGGTCCCTCAACAGCTCGCGATCACTCAGATCACCCATCTATATTTAGTTCTTTTCTCATCGAGGGGGAGAAGAATGCACAGGCCCTCAGAGAAGCCCTGGGCCACACTTTTGAAGCCAGCCCAGCAAGTCAAGCTGAGAATACAAACATCTGCTTCAGGCCTTGCCCCCTACTGCGTACAAATGAGTCATGTTCCTTTTCAAGATTTCATTTTCTTTTTATGACGACCAGGGGAAAAAACGTGCAGGGAAGACAATGTTTCCTTGGTTAAAAAAGCTGTCTTTGATAAAGGGCTATCTCAAAACACTTCTGTTTTGTTCCACTGGAATGTTTTCTCGCATTCTGTTGCTTAAATTAAGCATTCGCTTGGTCTCTACCCAGTTTTTAAAAGCTTTGACAGAATAAGCTTGAAGGAAAGGGAAGTGCTGAAAAAACCTCCACCTCTCAGAAAAGTCAATGAATTCCAAAAGTAAACAGTGCTTGAGAGAAGACAGCTCGCGGGCGTCAGCTCCACGCTGTACAAGCAGGCGCTTCCCCGGCTGAGGCTGCCTGCCCTGGTCCCGGGGTACCTCCTGCTAAGCCGTGTCCCGCAGCTGAGTGTGTTTCAGAATCTGGCTTCTGAATGTCCCTGGCTTTTCATTCAAGCAAAGAAAACAGTGATAATGGATATCTTCCAGCTGCATACCTTCATGACATTCAATAGGTTTTATTTGGATTAAGAAATGCAATTGCTTTCAGAATCCAGAGGAGAGGAAAGCAAAATGCCATGCAAAGTCCAATACCATCATATTTTGAACTTGGGTCTCACACTATATTTACAGTTTTTAAAAAGATTAAAAATAAACAACAAGGCTCAAGTCTTGCCAGAGCCTAATGTACGTACCAATAGGATTGAGGGGTGAGTTCTGGCTTGCAATGATTCAAACAGAAGTCGCCAAAATGCCTAACAAAGGCTGGGAGTCACTGGGGTTCTTCCTGAGGGCCCTGTACACTTTTTAAACTTATTAACCTGACTTGTTGCTGCAGAAAAGAATCTGTAACTGATGTTGAAAACTAAATTTGTCAAAGTCTGTCCCGGGAATAGTCACTTACTATTGCCTACGAGGGTGCTACCACTAGACAGCCTGAATCTATGCTAGTGAATGCAAACACTCACTTATCAATAAAAACTCACTAACCTTTCTACGATTTCAGACACTTTCCTTCCAAAGCAAAACTTTTATTAAAAGAAGTGGTCAAGCTCCCTCTGCTACTGCAGAGCTTAGGAAGGCCCGCAAAATCCTGGCTGTAAAGCAAAGCCACTCACCAAACCATTCTTTTCAGGTAGGCTGATTAGTACCCCTTTTCTGTCAAAACTACTTCAATCCAGTAAAAATCAGGGTAGGGGTGTGGGATCTTTGATTTTTTTCTGTCACTTTACATGACCCTAGCTAATTAGGACAAAATGTGCTGAGATCTTGCCTGGGCATTTATAACCCTCTTGTTTATTTCCTGTACTCAGTAACTCCAAAACTCCTGGCTGGGTCTCAGTGGCTCTTAGAGCAACTTTTGTTTCAACAATTTAGCCAGCCCAGAGCACTCTGAAGCTGCATCTCTTTGTGCAGTTTGTCCCTGTCCTCCAGCTACACTGCAGAGCTCCCTTTGCATCTCAGGTTCTCTCCAGGCACCTCCTGGCTTCACGCTGCGGCTCGCGGCAGAGTTCGGTGGCCTCTTCAGCTACTGCTCCACGGTCCTCCCACCCATCCCTCCAGGGTCAACTTCCCCCAGCCCCTGCAGCTACCATGGACTAGAGACTGCAGTCCTGGAGAGCTTTAGCCACCCTGGACCAAAGGACACGTTTGGATATGCTCAGGCTTTCCATACCTGCTGGCTGTCAGTCAGCACCCCGGATTACAATCCTACCTCTTCAAAGAGAGGAAACGCTCCTTCTGCAGCTCAGCAGACAGGGGTTTTATGCGAAAAATTCTGCTGATGCCAAATTTTCAAGTCAGTTTTTAAACCTGAAAGGCACCTGATCATCCTATCTTTTTCTCCACAGAGATCACCACTTTTTAAGAGAGACAAATTCCCCGCTTCATCTCCCGCCCTCTCTTTCCTTTCCTGTGTGTGTGGCAGCTGCTGTTTGATCTTCTCATTGGCTCTGATTTGTTTCATGTTTCAGCCAAAGATTAAAACTGCTCTGTAATTCTAAGCAGATGGGCCCAGGAGTCCAACCCTATAATTATACCTTCTCTCTGCCCTGAACTGCAAGTGCTCCGTCCTGACTTTTACGATGCGACCTCGGGGGCTCGGCACACCTCAGCGTGCAGGCAGGTTTGGCCCAGCCAGGCAGTCCCAGCGCCCGGGGGCTGAGAGCCGCCCACCCTGGAAGGGCTGTGAAGAAAGCCCTCCTTGCCTTGCCCAGGGCTGGGGTCCCGGGCCCGATCCCCATTCCTGGCTCCAGCGGCAGGTCTGGGGCTGGGGGCTGCGGAGGAGGAAAGCTGTGAGGTGACCCCGCAGGGCGTCGGAGCCCGACCCCGGGACAGCGCTCCGTGCGCCTCGGCCGCCTCGGCCCCGGCGCTGGTCAGCTCCCGCACGAAGCCCGCCGAGGTTCCGCACGGCGCCGCGCTCGCTCCCCGGGCCCCGCGATTCCGCCCAGTCCGCGGCCGGCGCCCCCGCTCGGGCCCGCCGCCGGCCGGTACTCACCGCGCAGCAGCAGGGCCGCGAGCACGCTCCGCAGCAGCACCCCGCGCATCTCCGCCAGCCACGGCCGCCCGCCCGGCCGCCCGTTCCTCCGCGGCCTCACGCGGCCGCCCGGCGCCCCATCCCGGCGCGGGGCTGTGGGGCGCGCGCCCCCTCGGCGGCCTCGGGCCCCGGTCCCCGCCCCGGCCCGGCCCCGGTCCGCGCCCAGCCGAGCGCGCCGCCCCGGGCTGCAGTGTGCGCCGCCGCTGCGCGGCCTCCGCATCCTTCCCGGGCCGGGGCGGGGCAGGGGGAGTGGCGAGACGGGCTCCGCCCCCCAGAGGGCACCGGGCTGGAAACCGCCGCCTGGTCACGCCCCCTGCCCCTAGGGCTTCCCCTCCCTCTCGCCCTCCTCCCTTGCGCTCCCTTCCCTCCTCCCTCTTCTCTTCCTTTCCTCCTGCCCTCTTCTGCTCGCCTCCCTCTTTTTTCCTCTTGCCGCCCTCCTTCCCTCCCTCCTCTCCTCCCCCTCCCCCTCTAGTGCGCCCAGGCCCTGCTCCCAGGGGACAGACTTCCCACCCCTCTCCAGCTGGGTGCCCCTCCAGCAGGAAGGAGAATGTGCCCTTCCTCTCTGCCCCGTTGGGCAGCTCGGTGCCTAGCCTTCCAGGGCCCTGGGGCGCTGAGAGCTGAGGACCACACTGGACTCCACCGCTCCCCGGCAGATGGAAGTCTCTGGAGGGGAGGGCTGCTGGCCTCTTAGAGCCCAGGGCAGGTGCAGCCCTCCCTCCTGGATTCTGGGGCTCTGGTTCCCCAGCTCCCTCTCCCGTGCAGCCGGGCCACCGACTTCTGGACTTCTGGGGTGGAGGTCCACCCAGAGCCCCAGCCACCCTCTCTCGGCTGCCTCCTCTTCCTGCTGGGATACAGAACAGGCCCAGGACCCCATGGAGTGGAGAGAGCATTTCTAACTTGCTCTGCTAGTGTTTTTCCTAAATAAAACACTTCAAACATGTGCCTGGTTCCCAGGAGGATCTCCCACACCTCTGACGACACATGAGTTGGGCCCCGCAGGCATTAGCTGGATCTTAGCACCTGTCTAATAGCAAAGTGTACAAGAGTGTGCTTGGCAGCTCCGACTTTCTGACTTTGTCTTCCCCAAGAACATCTTGGTGCGATGATGCCAGCGCCCTTTGGACACCGGCGTCGCTGGGTCCGGCAGGAAGAGGACTGGAAATGGCGCACGTGTTGGTCCTGCTCACCTGCTGTGTCTCCCACCACTGCTCACCCCAGTGGCCAGGCTGGGGAGAGGGCTATGACCTGTGGGACTTGACTGGTTCCCGATGTAGGGCTTTCGTTTCAAATCAAGTGTTTCACTTCTTAACAGATGTGGGGATTGGAAACGCTGTTGACAGTACGCGTGGCTGCTTGCACAGTGGCCTCGTCCCCAGAGCACCTCCCAGGTGCGTAGCTCCCCCACATCTCTGACCCTGTCTGGCCTTTCAGTCTATGAGAGAGTACTGAAATAGGCAGACAAGGAAGAGGTCGGTTGATAGAAACCGAACAATGTTAGGGTGTTTATCAACCATTAGCAGCACAATGAGGTAACACAGTTTACTTCAATCATTAGTTGATTTTGTTATGAAATGCAAAAGAATAGAACCAAGAGGCCAGCTGTAATTCGGAATCATCCTGGTAGTCAAGTTGTTTCATTGCTGCGTTTTCGAACTGGCTTTACTGGTGTAGAATAAACATATTCCGAATGATGTCAGTGCTTTGAAATTTGTTTTGCGAATTTGTTTTCCCCTGCAGTGTCACAGATTTAAACATAACTTGTCCCAGAAATGTCCTCATTCACTCCTGCCTGCCCAGAGGTCCAGATTTGTCCTGACCACAGGGTTCATGTTCTATAGTTTTTAAAACAGGGTTTTGAACTCTTAGGCACAATCTATTCTCCTGCCCTAGTCTCCCAAGTGGCCAGGACCCCAGACTGCAGCACGATGCAGGACACAACATTACCTTTACTTCCAGAGCAGATCTACTTCTGGAAAAGAATAAGGAAGAAATGCAGCATCGGTGTGTCTTAGGCTGCTTGGAGTGGGGATGGGGAGGGGCAGTTCTTAAATCTAGCTCCAGACTGGGCCCTGGAGACAAGCTGGGGAATCCCCAGAGCATTTGTGAGTGTCTAGCCTGCAGCTCGGGCCCGGGTGCGGGGACAGCTGGACGTCTCTCAGGCGTCTCTGAGGCGCCAAGAGCCAGGACTCCCACAGCATCAGCAGGTGTGGTGGGATCTCCAAGGCTGCTCTTGGACACCTCGGGCTGTTCTGGTGGAGAAGAAGCGAGAAGGGACTGGTTCTCAGTCATGTGGTCAACCACTGGCATCCCTCAGCACCCAGTTCCGTTGACGCACTTGTCCCTCAGATAAAGTGTCGCACTGCTGGCACAGGAGCCACACAGTTGTGGCCCATGGGCCACCTTTTCCCAGTGGTCTCTGCTCCACACACCTCTGATTCTCTCCAGGAGCCCCTGCAGTCCGTCCTGTCTCGCTCCTGGTCAGGAGCCAACTGTGCGGGGTGCACTGTGTGGGCCCCATCAGCTTTGCTTTGGCTCTCCCAGGAGGGAGCTTGGGGTGGTCGTGAGCTCAGTGTCACTTTTCTGGGAGGCTGGAGGACCAAGGCCCCTGGGGTTGTGCTGCAAAGGGCCCATTGCATCCAAGGAAAAGCAACCTTATTAACGGTATTGGTGATTCATTTTTGTCTCTGCTGCAGAATTTTATATAGTTATATGTGTGAAAAATCTTGGTCTGGCCACCTGCAGGAAACTGTATGGAAGCTCCCTGCTTCTTATGGAGCCTCTGCCACCCAGAGCTGCCCTAGCTGTGGATCCCAGCATCTATGCAAGTCTGAGCCTTGGTGGGGAAGAGCCACCTGGCACCATCCAGACCAAACCCTTTATTACATGTGTGTATTTGTCCCACTGTTTTAAACTCTGCCCTTCAAATGTCAATATAGTTTAGATCTATGGTTGTTCCCAGAACCTCACACACTCATAAGTGGGCCTTTTGGAGGGTGACTGGGTTGGGGGGAGTCTAGTCATCTTGCTGTTAAGAGTGGGGTCTGGTCAGGAGAGGTGGATCACTGAGGGCATGGCCTGAAAGGGTTCATCTTTTCACTACTCTCTCTCTCTCTCTCTCTCTCTCTCTCTCTCTCTTACTCTGTCTCTGTCTCTGTCTGTCTCTCTCTGGCCATGCTGGGAGCAGGTTCTCTATCACTATATTCTTGTGCCATGCCAACCTGCCTTAGAGACAGATGACTATGAACTGAAACCTCTATAAACTGTGAGCCAAAATAAACCCTTCCTCTGTAGAGTCATGGGTCTCAGGTGTTTTGTTTCAGCAATGAGAAAGTGACTCAGACAGGTATTAAGTGGCACTCACTTAGATGCTGTGCCCTCCCCAGCAGTGCCCAGCTAAACGCGAAGAGATACTTTGGCATGCGAGTGTGTCTGTGACTGCAGATTCTGCACAAACAATAGTGAAAATCAGAGGGTGCCAAGCAAATTTGAAAACAAGCATTAACCCTCTCCAGCCAACCAAAGAATGGGAACGATCTCATAGTTAAAAGGAAATGCCATGCTACCATCTTAGAATAAAGCTGTCATGTACAGAGCTACAACAAAGCAACCCAAATGGCAAAGAAAGGAGGGTGCTTCAAGACTTTTTGCTGTGTTCAGTAAATGCATATTGATCATTGAGTCTCTTCTCTTCCATGATTTTGAAAATGAGATTCTCTACAGTGACAATTCTAGCACACTGCGTGTGGTCACTGTGAGCAGATGCTGTCCACATCTGAAAAGCAGTGGCCTTCTAGAATTCCCAGGAGGTCACTTCTGCACCTTCCTGAGCATGGGGTACACAGCAGACCATGACGTTAATGGGACAGCACCCGCCTCTGTGCACCAGCAGGAAGGCTGCCCTGGGTCTCTCTGAATCAGATCAAGTCTCCTAGGACTCTCCTGCTTACTGCTGGGCGGGTGCCAGCCCAGTGGCTTTGAGGGTCATGAGAGCCACTTCCTCGTGTTGGAGGTGACTAGGGATGGGGCTTCCGCACAACCCCAGGGCATGTCTGCTCCTGCAGGGGCCTCCAGTAACAAACCAGGGAACCTCCTCGATTCTGTGCTCCAGGCATCGTGAGCACGGTCCGAGTCCACCAGTAGTCACTGCTCACTCAGCAACACCCCATTAGCCCCGCTGTGTTTCTCATGGGATTCTTCGTGACTACATGTTAATTCACCAGGAAAATAGACCAGCACCAAGAGCCCATCATGGACTCGCGACAAGGCCCGTCCCTGTCTCCTCCCTGAGGCCCACTGTCTATGTTCAAACTCATCTCTTTATTTGCTCTGTCCTCCCAAAGATACCAGTATGCTCTCATGGTCTTTGCCTGTGTTTTCCTTAACAAAACAAGAACTGAGTTCATCGCTCGTTCCAGCTAAAAGTGCTACGGCACCAGGCTTTAGCCGAGTCCCTCTGCTCTAACTTGAATGGCACTGGAAAGGTGGACCCGCACCCCGTGTCTTTAACATGCCAGCACCCAAAGGCATCTGCCCTTACTGAGCATTTGCTGGGGAGACGCCGCTGGAATTTCACAACCCGCTTCTTCTACCGTGGGCATGAGTGGGGAGGGAGGGTGGAGACTTGGCTTTGCTGTGTTTATTTTGAGCACAGGGGGAAACCAGATTTTTCTTTCCTCTACATTACAGCTCTCCTTTTATTTATTATTTTTAGCTGGAGGTGGAGAGCTGGTAATGCCACTAAGTGTTGCCATTTGGTTCTGTTGTAACTTGCAAGCGCTATCTCGTTCTGTTCTGCTTTCCACCTTGTGGAATACAGATCCCATATTTCAAGGATCTGAGCCTTTAATGAGGTTGTGAAACCTTTCCTTTTCCCAGTGAAAGCCAAGAGGCTGGGGGCTGGTCTACAGATACCGGCTGCTCCTGGTTAGGTGGAACAGCACAGACGGTTTGCTCCTCAGCTATGGCTTCTCCTTCCTTTACCCTCCCCTGGCTCTCCCTGGGCCAGGACCTGTGTGCACCATAAGGTATTCCTGGGGAACACTGCATATACAGGATGGAGCCAGGTTCTGTCTACTCCTCACTCTGCTCATTGTCCTGACGAAGGTGCCCTGGATCCCTACTTTTCATTCCCTGGCAGGGTTTTTTCCAACAGCAGCAAACAGGGGAATGAGACTCCTACACCCTGTCCACTCCTAGCCAGTGGCCTCCCCATCCCTAGCTCTTCCACAAAAATGGATAGTGGTCTGTGAGAGAGCTGGCAGCAATGCCATCACTGAACGAGCTGATGGTCCTGTACATTGTACGAGAGCGCTGTGTGATGGAGGATACTGAGGACACTTGGAAGTGGCTCTTCGAGTCATGTTGTACTGTGCAAGCTCTAGATGGATCTCACTACGAGTCAAAGACTGTAAATGTGGTGATGGTGGGGTAAGGCACGGTTGGCCTAAAGTCCAAGGAAATGACCGGCATTTCAACATTACTAAGGGAAAGAGAAGTCCTCTATCTTTACCTTTGGGACTTGAGTCTCACACATGTCAGCTGTCTTAATTACTTTTTTCATTGCTGGAACACAGTACCCAACATCCACAAGTTAAAGGAGGAAATGTTTATTTTGGCTCAGTTTGTAGAGGTTTTAATCCACAGTCGGTTAGCTCCAAGGTAGGGCAGCATGGCAGAGGAGAAAAAATCCACGGCATGGCAGGAAGCAGAGAGAGATCAAGGAAGGAGGAGGGAGGTAGAGCCTTCCAGGCCACGCCCAGCGACCTACTTCCTCACACCAGGCTTCACCTCCCAGCTTGACATTTAACTACAAACTCATCAGTGAACTAATCTGTTATGCATATCAGCCCTCACAATTCAATCACCACCCAAAGCCCAATCTATGAGCACATGAGGCTTGGGGGGAGCATGCAGACTTAAACTATAACATCAGCTATAATGTATTTACTTATAGCTCATTATGAAAATTAGTGTATCTGACTTATAGGGACAGACACTGATGGATAAATGCTTCTTCTAGAGAGTTTGCCATTCTTATAGATGAAAAACAGCAATATTTTTTAACAGACTTCTTAAGCCATTTTCCCACTTTGCATTACATTTGGATGCAAAATGCTTTGAAGCTAAAATAAATAGAAACAAAAAGGACAGCAAGCAAACTTGTAAAAACATTTCTCTGGACTGTTGTAACCTTATGACTCGTGAAGTGATAGGACGTGCAAAGAAGTTTCTTTCCTCCCTACTGAGAGATGCGCTGCTTTTATTTATATGCACTTCTTTGTTTATTTTCTCCTTCCAAACTAGCACAACTTCTAGAAATATGATGATGTGGCATCTTCAATCCATTAAGTTAAATTTATTTCTAGCAGAGACAGAAGTTGTTACAGTGCAGAAATGGAATGATTTAGCTTTATTTCACTTGCTGTTTAGGTGTTGTTTAACTCACAGTTCATGAAATATACAGAATGGCTGACACACACCCACAAAGAAAAACAGTAACAGTGTTAAAAGGAATTGTGTCTGATTGCCTAAGGGAGGCCATCTTCATGCAGCTGCTGAACAATCAGGCTTTGTGTGTATGTATCTGTGTGTGTGCATGTGTGTGCATGTGTGTACTGTCTACTTCATACATTTACAAAATATGCCCAGTAATATGAACAAATTGGAGAAAAACAAGGCAGAACCGGGAGAAGTTCTCACTGCTGGCTGGTGAATGCTTCCAGCATTCAGACATCCATACAAAGCAGGAAAATACTGGAGCCATAGCATCCCACCCCAACTCCTTGTGTGTGTGACCAGACAACACGGTCTTGTGTGGCTAAAGCAAACCATCTGCTCAAGAGGGACCAGCACACAGGAGCAGCCCCAGGGCTTGAGTCTGCTCTGCATGAGTGTTCGCTGCCTGATTTTCTATTGTCCCAGTGCCGCGATGGCTTGGCCCGGCCCCAGCACAGATGACAAAGGGGACATTCAATTGCCCTGCTTGGAAGTGGTGGGGACTGACAGGGCTGAGGCAGAGAGGCTGCTGGCCAGATACTCAGGAAAGGCTCTGGCAGTGCTTTGGGGTGCACTGGGCAACGTCAGATCCTCACTCTCTGAATCCTGGGTTTCAAGTCCCTGGGACAACGTGCTCTAGTGTCCCACGGGAGAGGGCCACAGGACCCCAAACGCCGGAGAGGCTTTTTCCGTTCTCTTTTTAGGGCTAGGGACTCAACATTTTTAATTCTTTAGACAGTTTTTTTAGTGACAAGACCTAAATGACCATTGTCAAAGGCACTGTTGGCAGCAGAGTTTTGAGTCTGGGCTGAAAACAGCTCCCCGCTGCAAAGCTGGCTGGTGCTGGCGCTGGTTCAGAGGGTCTGCCAAAGGCAGGTAATAAATACCGCGTGTTCAAGTGAAACGCATGGTGGGCCTGGAGTCTTGCAGCAGGCGAGAGCACGGGTTGTGGGGAAGGCTTGGGATCGTGTCAGTTCTTCACTGTGCCACAATGGCTTCAATCCCCTCCCCAGTGCCTCACAAATCTTGACCTCTCATTTGTGAGATGGCAGTGCTGGTCTCCTGGCTGCACAAAGGTTAGAAGAGGCGACTCGGAACCTCCCCCGACACTGCCTGGTGCGTGTGGCCTCTGTCAAGGAGCAGTGCAGTGACGGTGACAGTGACCTGGCCTGGACAAGAACTGGCCAAGTGGTTTCTAAGGTCTGGCAGAAGGCCGTCCTGAGAGCAGACAGCAGCTGCCTGCCTTGGCCCTGCGCCTGTTTGTAAGGCTGTACAAGCCCGAGGGTTCTGGGGGAACCGTGTAGAGATCGGCACTGGCTCTGAGACACAATACCAAACCCACAGTTTAAAGGCTCATAGTTCAGTCCATGGTCGACCAGCTCCAAAGAAGAACCAGCGTGGCAGAGGAGCATGGTGGAAGACAGCTGCTTGCAACATGGCACATGGGAAGCAGAGAGAGAGACAGAGAATAAATGAGGGGAGGAGATGTGCCCTTAGGGTCACACACCCTCCAGGTCACACCTGGACCTCCACTTCCCACCAAACCCCACCCCCTAGCAGCAAGTCAGCTCTGTGCCCCCGTCACCCAGTCACCTTCCACAAGCTCTGCCTGTGAGCACATGAGGCTCTTGGGGACAGCTAGATTTAAGGCATGGTACTAATGTATACACAAAGCAGAGACCTTGTTTTGGGAAACATGTAACTGAAGTAGCCCTTGGACCAGATTGCATGATGGTTTGTGGACACCCCTGATGTCAGGGGACCTCCAGAACTGTACCATTGCTTCCATTTGGTGACCAGCTGCCCCTCTTGCCCCACTCACACCAAAAAGGACTCCTGGAGGAAATCCTAAAGGATTTCTTCTCATCTTCAGGAGTCTCTGGCCCATGCTGTGCATGGATGAGTTGGTTTGGACATACCTCGGCCACACACCTGTACTTCACCTGCCAGAGAGGGAGTCGTGTCAAGCTTCCTTGCGAGAGGTGACTCCCTCACATCACACGGTAGGGGTTCATACGCTGGGGGACAAATGTCCATGTCAAGAACCTGGCAGATGTGCTTAGGGTTCTCTGTAATATTTCACTGTCTGTGCTCTTAATTCATATAGGTTTAGCACTTCTAATCCAAAAACTCCAAATCTAAATTGCTCAAAATCTAAAACTTTTTGAGTATTAACACGATGCCAAAGGTAGAATATTCCACATTGTGAAGCATTGCTTTATTCACAAAATTATTAAATATATTTTATTGACTTCAGGCTAAGTATATGTCTTAGTCACTTTCCTATCACTTTAAACTATGGCTATTATGTAAAATAGCCATAATTTAAAGAGGAGAGGTTTATTTGGCTCACAGTTTCCAGTGGGTGCAGTCCATGGTCGGCTGACAGGGTCTGGAAGAGAAAGGCTGCTCAACCCATGACAGCCAGGAAGCAAAGAGGTAAGGGAGGAGCTGGAGTGGGGTGATACACCCTCCAAAGGTGCTGTGTTCCTAGTGATCTACCGCTTCCAACCAGACCTCACCTCCTAAAAGCACAGTTAGCTATGAATTTATCAATGGATTAATCCACAGCACCCAGTGGCCCAATCACCTTCCAAAAGCCTTACCTCTGAACACAGGAGGCTTTAGGGGACATTTGAGATACAAACCGTAACAGTATGTATGAAACACAGATGAATCTGCTATTTAGACTTGGGCGCCAACCCAAGGGGCACACAACCCAAGATATCTCATTCGGCTTATACAAATATTCTAATATCCAAAATAACCAGCATCTAAAGTTCTACTGACCCCAGCATTGAGAAAAGGGATATTCAATCTGTAATCATGCACTGATTTCCTACAGGTCAATGATAGACTAAGAATATTTTTTAAAAACCTACTTTCAGGTGATAAACAAGATAGGAAATTTTCTCTCAGATCTTGGATTATGTTAACCAGGTTTATGTCCAATTGAAAAGAACCCTTCTCTCAGCCTCAAAAATCAGAGGTAAGTGCATATTGCTAAGGGTCTTCTACATCTCTAACAACTTACACCCTGCGGTGATCTTGACCAGATAATCTCTTCTTTGTGATTTAGGGTCAGTCACATCTCTGAAGGTTGATTCTCTATTGAATGAATGTGCCTCATCCTGGAGATAGCTAACCAGTGAGACTGCAGAGTAGTAGTCTCAGTGGGCAAGTGACATCTCAGGAATGCAGTAGGCACAGTGTCCTGGCGAGTTCTGTTCTTGTGCCTTGTGGTGTTATGATGCCTGTGTGTTCCTAGGGTACTGGGGTCCTACTGGGGCTTTTCTTGGCCTTTGAGCTCCTTGAAGGAATCAGTCCTTATGGGCTTCCTGTCTCAAGTGGGTCTGTTCTTTGGTTCCAAGAAGACCTAATGTCCTGCTCCTGGGAAGAGGTCAAGGCCCGAGGCAGGGGGCAGTCATGGGTGTGAGATGCGGGCATGGAGACATGAATCTGAGGCCCTGAGGCTCAAGCGTGAGCTGAATCTCTTATGATCCCAGGCTGAATTCACCTGTTGGTATTAACTTGCACCATGAGCTCCAAGCCCCTCCTGCTCAGAGGTACTGTGGGACCAGCCACCAGAGCCCTCATGGGCCCAGCATCAAGTGCTGCCATGCTGGCGGTCTGGGGATCCTGTCTCTGCACACCCTTGGTCTTCCTTGGCCCTCCTGCCTGAAGCTGCTGACATCTCTGGGGAGCTCAGAGGAGTTGGTGGACACCACAGAGAAGACCTCTGGGAGAGTAGGGGAAGGGAACCAAAGCTATGCAAGGCTGGGGCACACAGGAAGAGACGCAGGATGCTGGAGATGTCACTGGATCTGACCCTAGGACACCAGCTGGAAGGTAAGGCCTATATGTCCTCTCTCTGGGTCGAAGCTCTGGCGCAGTCCTGTGTTTAAGGCAATCAAAGCTTCCCCTGCTCTGGGCCACTCCCTAGGAAGGGATGGTGCTTCCTCAGTGTGACACTGGCAGGTGTGGAGGTGACAGGATCCCAGGCTGCAGGAAAGGAGCAAGGAGGGAACCACAGAGCTGGCACTTTCACTTATTCCCACCACAAAGCAAGAAAGAGTGCCAGCGTTTAACCTGTGGGGTGGCGGCCACGTCACTTGCTGTGAACCTCCGCTGCCAGGAGTCACGTGTCAGGTGTGGTCCAGCAGGGTCTCCAGGGCTGCAGCTGCCCAGCAAGACTGTGCCCTCTCTGTGATCCCAACCGGCACTGGAGTCAGCTGTGGGATTTGTCACAACTGAACGCTTTAGGCGGGAGAGGCTCCCAGTGTTCGCAATGACGTTGAAAGTCACCATGAAAGCTGGTGGTGCCTGCCTGTGATCCCAGCACTTTATGAGGGTGAGACAGGAGGATTCCAAGTTCGAGGTCAGCCCAGGCAACTTAGCACATCTGTGGCTCTCAATAAAGCACAAAGAATGGGCCGGGGTGCAGCTTAGGGTAAAGGCCCTGGGTTTAATCTCAGTACTGAAAAATAAACAAACAGTAAAAGCAGTTATTAATTATATGACTCTCAAGGTAAAGATGACCTGAAAAGAAAAGTAATAAATGAAGAGGAAACTTTTTCTGAAGAAACTCTTGCTGCAGAAAAAAATTGAAAATAGACACTTGCTATTGTTTCAATTGTTAAATGATTTTGTTAATAAAATAAAACAAAACAAAATCTTTCTATTTCTGCTCTTAAAATGCTCAGGAAGCAAATTTTCTAAAATGTCAATTTCAGATTCATACCTTAAAGGGCGATACTTTTTGATTAGTTGGCAAAAAGCATAACACCCCAGAATCTCGAGAGATATAAGAATGTGAAATTTTTTGAGGAAACTGATGAAATAGACAAGATTGAAAAACAAGAACTATGTTTTTTTTGTTGTTTTTTTTTTTTTTTTTGTCTTTTTGAGACAGGGTCTTGCTATGTATGCAGTTCAGGTGGGCCTTGAACTCGCTTGGTAGCCATGCTGGCCTTGAACTCATGGAGATACTCCTGCCTCAGCCTCCCAAGTACTGGGATTACAGGTGTGCACCACCATACCCAACCTAAGATCTGTGATTTACAACAACCCCGGACAGTACATTCTTCCACTTGGAGTTGAGTAACTTCCATTCACGCCTCCCTTGGCCACCTTGGCCAAGAGCCAAGAAGTGCAAGATTTTTCAAGGTTTTCCAAAAAGGCACAGTAAATCACAAAGCAGAGAAAGCTCTTGTAGCATTAACAATGCTTACTATATTGTTTAGCTCATCTCTCTTTAAAACAATCATCTTGTCTGTTGTTTATTAAGAACATAGTTAGAAAGACACTCTCTATTTTTTTTTCTTAACCAGTAGGGCTAAATAGACAAAAATGTAAAGAGACCTCTACTCTAGAGGCTTTATAAAATTTGAAGAAATTGGATCCTTTCCTGTAGGTGAGGCCAAGGGAAGACCTTCTTTTCATGTAGTTAGAGGGAGCTTCACTGAGCCCTAGGAACCTAAACTAAAAGCCTTAAAGGAATTTCTGAAATGTGGTAACTTTGTGTTTCAAACAAATAGTTAAGGACAAAGAGTATTAAGTTGAAAAAGTACATGTAACTTTACATGTTAAATTATATTGACTATTATTATATGTATAATTATACTGACTATTAGATTTTTAAACAATATACTAATACTTAAGGGTCAAAAATAACTGGTAGTGGTAGATAAAATATTATGATACAGAAATAGCCAATTGAATGTAGTCAAATGACCTCTGGTTTATTTAATTTAACTTCTGTTTGTCTTTAAAGACTTATTTTTAGCCTCTAATTCTAATACATTTTAAATATTGGCTTACTAAATAATGCCAGAGCTTTTTAAAGGACTCTTTTAAGTGGTGTTCTCTGGGGTTGAAATTTGAGGAATGCTTTACACCACCTTAACTTCGTCACAAAGATTTACATATTCTGTAAATTCAGGGAAATCTAGTTATTTTCTGACTCATTTTTAGTTTTGATTTTAGAATCCTGCAGAGATAGTAATTCAGTCGCATTTGGGTTTTTGGTTTGTTTACCTTCTTTCTTTTGATCCACCTCTGTATTGTCACTTTCCAGCACCTGTAAGACGTCTCCTCTCACACCTAAAAATGTGGCCACATAGGCTAGTCCTAAAGTATTTGATCTATTCAATCCTGGGCATAAGGCTAACAGCTAAGGCAATGTAATACCACAGAAGATCTGCTAGGAATTGACAATAGTTACTGAACAACATATTATTCATCCAATCTATTGAGGATCTATAATGAACCAGCCATTATTTTAGCAATTAGCAAACAAGTAAGTGGAAATGCTCAATAGATTTATCACAACAAAGAACATTTTCAGGACTGACTGTGCTGTGCTCCTCACAGTGCGTGTGCGTTTATTTTAACAACAAACTGGGACAGCTGAGTTCAGCAAACTGACCCTTGAAGATGGTTAAACTGGATTCCAAACAAAACCGAGACTTTGTTATTAAATGACTTTCTGATAATCTTTGAATGAATTTTCCATGTTATTGCAATAATAACCGTCTACCTAATTTTGACCCTAAATCTGAGTGAGTCCTCCAGAAATCCAAGGCCTCGCGTAGCCTTCCTTTCCTGTTAAACGTGAGGGAGACCCACCCTGATTGCTTCCAGGCCCTTTCCGGACTGTTCCATCCTCCAGAACATGGCCCGAGGCAGGGAGAGGGGGGCAGAGCCTTTGAATCACCGTCTGGCTTTTCAGGCTCTGTGCGCGAAGCTGAACTGTTCCAGTTGGATACTTGTTGTGGTCGGCATCACAAGTCTTTTTCTTATGCATCCAATGAATGCTAATTAGTTGTTTTAGGTTCTCTCTTAATGATTTACTTTAGTATTATTTACTCCCCAGTTGTCCGCTCTTTCAAGACAATGCTGTCAAAACATACATCTGAAGCGTCACATGTGGTTTGCTGCAAACAATTATGTCTCTTCATTGCCAGAGCTTTTTTGTTCCCTTTTTCTTTTTCATTAGTTTCACTGACTTTTAAAATGTCCAGTAAAAAATGCTAGAAACAAAACAATTAAATCATATTCACGTGAACAGTGATAAGTTGCCTCAGAAGGCCAAACTGTTTGACCACAACATGTAAACATCAGCGTCAATATAAACACACTCCTACGTGCACACAGTTATCTACACGTGTGTGCTTAAGTCTGCCTCTTCAGATACCAAAAGACAACCGTAGGCTTTGAAGATTGTCTATTAAAAAAAGTACAAAGGAGAAGAAAGTTCTGAAACATGTCTGTAACCCATGTGAAATGCATTTAGGGTTTTTCAAAGCGAATGGAAGGCTTTCAATTTCAACAGAAGTAAATTGCTGTCATTATTAATAGCAGACATGTGCCTGTGTTTCTAATGAAGACCAAAAGTGTGAGTTCTTCCTGGTGCAAAGACAGCACAAATCAAGGCGCAGTTACATGTTCAGAAGTCATTTTGACTCCTTCATCATTCTTCTTATTTTTCTTTTCAAATGTCTGAAAATTTAATGTCTGACTCTGGACTTCAAGGGAAGTGGGATCACGAGTAGAGCAGGAAAAGAGTACCTTTCATTCCAGTGCTGAATGAGCGTCCCAGGATTTTTGGCTTTAAATGAGAGCCAGGGCAAAACTCACCCCCAGAGAGCTGCAGACGCCTCTAAGGACCTGCGCCTTCTCATTCTAGGACGGTCCTTCTCCCGGGATCACACCACCTTCTCATACATGGCTTGACTTAGGAAACTAAATCCAACTTCCTGAGCCTTTTCCTTTAATAAAAGCACTAACAAAATTGTCTGTAAACAGAGACTGAGAGTCCCTGGGAAGCCATGGGAAGTGACAGCAATGGCCACAAAGGGCCTGTGGTCAGATGGTGCAGACAGACAGGTCTGAGACCACCACTGGGAAGGTAGCAGTGGTCACAGTGGAAAGCTCCCCTCCTGGTCACAGTGGCAAACTCAGAGTTGGGAGCTGGCCGCAGCAGAGGTCACTGTACAGGGCAGCTCCCTGGCCCAGCCGCCCTTACGCCCGAGCACATGTCAGACCCACTGCCTGCTGTGGAAAGGCTGATGCTGTAAGTCTGGAGAGGCCCAAGGGTGCACACAGCTACTGAGCTCACAGTTCACGGGGTGCTGGGGCTACCCCTGGAGAGGCACTGTCCTGGAGGAGCACGCATTTGGCCGGGTTCTGCGGGAGGACATGCCACTGGGAGCCCTCGGGGAACTCTGAGAGGGTCCGGTGGGGAAGACCCACCGCTCTGGGATGCCAGGGTCTGAGGGGTTTGGTCCAGAACATAGACCCAAAGGGGCAAGGACCCGGGAACCCTGGAGGGCTTGGCCTCCTGGGAGCAGAAGTAGGACGGGGTCAGCCAGGTGGGCATAATGCCTGCCCTGGTTACTGGCAGGCTTTGACACCGACTGGAGCAGCACCCAGCCCTAGTAAGGCTTATGTCAGGCAGAGAAACACCGTGTGCTTCACATTGGAGGAGAATCCCACGCAAAGGCCCAGGGCCTGTGATTACAGGAGGGCGAGGAGACCCCACCTGAGGAGACCTCAGGTCTGCTGCAGGCCGGGAGGGAAAGAGGCGAACACCCAGAAGCCGAGTTCGTGGGATGTGGTGACCCCCTGGACAGTCCAGGTGTTGGAGCCTACGTGATAACTTTGAGGCGTCTAGTCTGTGACCGAGTGGACGGCTCTGACCAACAGTGCACCACTTCATGGATGGAGAAAATGTGACTGGCCAAGGCTGCAAAGCTAGCTGGTGGGGAAGCTGTGAGGGTAAATCGACCTTCCCCTCGCTAGCTGTGGACCGAGGGCTTCTGTGCTCTCTTGGATGGGGTGGCACAGGGACGGCGAGGGGATTCTGTGTTCAGATGGAGCCTCTCTTGAATCCTTGGCCTCCCTCCCTCCCCCTCAACTTCCCTCCTTCCTTCTTTTGTTGTCTACTGGGGAATGAACACAGGGCCTTTGCACTGAACTAGATCACCAGCCCTTTTGTCTTTTACTTTTGAGACAGTCTTGCAAAACCACTAGTTTGTCTAGGATGGACACTTGCACACCTCCTGCCTCGGCTTCCTTTGAGGGAGGAGTCCCCCCTCTTTGCAGAACTCCATTTACTACATCGCACATGCGGTTTTTATCCCTAATACTCCTGGCCTCGCCTGTTTGCTCCCAGCCTCTGTCCCAGTTTGCCTTAGCTAAGCATCCTGTACTCTTGACTTTGGCAGCCTTGGGTGTGCGACTCGCATCTGGCTTTGACATGGATTTCTGCCGTTCACACCAATCCCTCAGCCCCCCATCGGTAGGTGCTGCCGGATGCAGGCCCTGCTCCCCGCTGGCCCTGTGGAAGTCCTGAGGCTTAGTGGAGTCAGTGCCTCAAGAGCAGCCCGACATGTTTTCTACAGGACCGCAGTGCAGACAGGGCCAAGAGGCCCTCTGCCTTGTGCGAACGTCGAGCAGTTTGGAATTTGGAGAAGGTCTTGGAGGTGACTTTGCAGAGTAACCAGTGGGCTGTTCTCCTCCTCTGATCCAAAGGGACAGCCACTCCACAAGTGCACCTTTGCCCGGCAGGACCCAGGGCCAGCACAGAGGCGAGACTGGGGTCCCTGCTGCCCCCTCCACCACATCTTCTGGGTTGGCTCTGCCACCCCAGGGTCTCAGTGCTGCACATGTAGACCACCTTGGGCCATGCCTGACATTTTAGATGGAGCACTGCACTTCTTGGTGCCAACCAGCAAACTGAAGCAGGGGACAGTTTTGTTAAGGGGCTCTGTTTAGACCTTCACTTCTCCCCCAGGCCTGAACCTTATTGGCTTTGCTCCCGCAGACACACTTCTGTGCTGTGCCTGTCTCCAGGGTTGCTGGCCTCCCGTCCCTTGGCCCGTGGTGCTGCTCCCTGGAATCACTGCTTCCTTGCAGCCTGGCCCTCCTGTGTCCCAGGCGGTCAGCACTCTGCTGCCCTGGACCTGGCTTTCCTAGCTCCTCCAGGCTGCCAGCTGTGGAAAAGGACCCGAGATGGGAATTTACCTTGTGACAGCCACCACTGGTTGTGGAGGGAAGGTCATCTTAGATGGGCTGAGAGCTTCTCACAACCAGGGCCGGCTGTGAGACAACTTCTCCGCTTGCCGTTCAGATCGGCTCTGTGCGGGAGGGACCAGCACTGGGCGCAGCCGGCTCTCTTCTTCCCATCTACCAAGTCATTTTCCTTTTTTGTTGTTGTTGTTTTTGAGATTTACTTTAGGAAAGGTAGGCAATTAGGGTACAGTGGCACTGATAAAATGGATCACTGTTATTTCTTAGGTATAATAATGCATCTCTATTAGCCTCATCACTGTAGGATTTATTTTGGCAAATGCCAGTGCAGTTTCCTCATAGAAATGCCTGTCTGCTACATACAGGATATTATGGTGACAGTGAAATAGGACAGGATTAAGATCAATATGGTAATTTTATGGTAATAAAATTAGAGTAGTGCCTGGCACTAAAATCTTCAAGTAAATGAAGTAACTACTCCATCTTTTTGCAAAAAAAAAAAAAAAAACCAAACAAACAAAAAAACAAAATCATAGTTGTTATAAAAATTCAAGCAATGCAAAAAATACAAATAAGAGAGTGAAAAAAAAGTCCGTCAAGACCTTGTCCCTGAGAATCAAGTATCTTTAGCCTTGTGTGGACCAATTTCCAGACATCTTCCTAGGAACACATGCAAGTGAGATTATGCTGTGTATCTTCTTCTTCTTCTTCTTTGTATTTTTTTATTTTAAAAATAGTAAAATCCAACAGGACATAACAGAACAAAGTCAATCAAAACAGCAGCATAAGTGGTACAGAACTTCGAAGAAAGATACTATGAAAACAATGGCTACTATAGTATATCTTGTTATCTTCAGAATAGCTGACCATTCCAACAGTTATAGTGGAATTGAACCAAAAACAAAACAGAATAAAACCAATAAAAGCAGAATATAAAATAAAGCAACAACAAAATAATAATAATCAGAGTAAAGCAAAACAGTGAGAACCATATTGGGCCTCAAAGACAAGACAGAAGAGAATCCCCCATATTTGCTACATTGCCTACTGTCATCTTCCAAAGAGATGCTCAGGTTGCTGGCCCCAGGCCTGCAAAATCAATGAAACAATACTAGCATTTAGTTGCTTAATGTTCCTTAGTCGCTATCAATTTAGCCAGACCTCCGAACCAGATGCTGTGTATCTTCTGTCTTTAAGATAAAACAACCAAACCTATTTTTCTAAAATTAAGTAGAAACTTAACTAAAAATCCAGAAATTTTGGGACCTTGGATCAGTGTTTTTCTACCACCAAAGCTTCTTTCCTTAAGATCCTTCAGCGCTCTCTCCCCATCCTGGACCCTGGTCACTCAGGAGAAGGGCAGGGCCTCAGCGTGGAAAAGTGAAGCGGTCTCCACTGCGTGTGGATTAGGGCCTGGGCTAACAGCAGTGGAGGCAGTAGATATTCTGTTCTGCAGCCGACCCCACATTGCCCCAGGGAGGCCATGTCTTTGTGGAGGAGCAGGTGGCCTGCATTCTTCTCCTGGTGTGGGCTCCCAAATGGTAAGTTGCAAACCATTTGTGGTAAGAAGACATCGAGGATGTGGTGACTGACATTTACATAAGGAATAAGCAGAAAATGCCTGAGTGCATCTTCTGTAACGAAGCTTGTGTGATCTCATACAAACTTTAATGCCATTGCATGTGAGAGAGAAGATGCACTTCTGGGGCCGTGACAGAAATGCTAAGTGGCACAGTCAGAGAAGGTCAACACACCCTCGCGACGGCAGTGAGATTCCCGACAGAGGTGGTGGCAATGACCCTTGTGCTGTGTAAAATATCAAACAAAAACAGGGAGAAAGTGTAGGACAGTAAGAACTCTGATATCTAAAAAAAAAAAAAAAAAAAAAAAAAAACCACCAAGGTTCACCTCTCAGGTAAGAGGGCAGGCGCTGGAATTCCTCCACATGATGCCAAGGGTAGAAACACTGTCTGTTGTGGGGAATGGAGCAGGAGTCCTCCATTTGTTTTTATCTCGATTTCTGCTTTTCTCCCTGTCCTGCAATGCATCACCCCAAACGCCAGAATAACCAGCTTTCTTCAAATATTTGCTAGACCTGCACCTTTATAGTCAATGTTAACCTTCCTGGCCAAAGTCTGGAGTTATTTCAGCATCAGTTCCAGACTTCAAGGGACATGATCCTTTATCCTGGACTCAAATAATCTGCATGGCATGGAACGGTTTCCCCCTGGGAAACACCGTCACTGTTTGCCTTTGGTCGGTCCCCTCCCCACCTCGCGCCTCTTCTCCTGGGCTGTAGACAGAAGACGCTGTCTTCCCCAGATTGCCCTTAGATTCCCACCTAGCTGCCACAGTCTCAGCTGTAGTTACGTGAATTCTCCTGCCTAGGCACAGTGAATTTGATCCACTTCCAGTCCTGCATGTCCCACTTGACTGTGGCTTGAAACGTAGGCTCATTCCTGTCTCTGGGCCTAGATAGATTTCCGACGGCTGGTCGTGACACACTTCCAACTGTAGCACATCGAGGCCACATGTGCCGCGTGGGAGTTGTGTGGACGCCAGGTGTGCGTAACTGGCATGGGATGGGAAAAGTTGTCTGAACTCACAAATTATTTAATGTTTCAACCAAGCTCTGGTGACTCTTGCTCCAGTCGATCCCACTGATGCAGGCAAAACCCAAAGCTCTCGGCTGCACGATGCAAAAAGGGATCAGCTGGTGCAGATGCCACTGGCTGCCGCCAGCCTGGCAACCCCTCAAGGCAGCGTCTGTCCCTGCCTAGGTGCTGGGAGACAGCAGCTGGTAAATGGAGCAGCTTGCCCTGCCGCATGGATCTCAAAGGACTGACGGTGCGTGCAGTAGCAAGGTTCGACTTTCCCTTAAGCATCTTTAGCAGTGATGTCTCGTGTGTGTGATTCCGCAGCTTATTCTCTCCCTTGACGTGCCAGCGCCATCTCACCTGTGTGCTCATGAGTTAGTGTGGTCAGTGGCGTGTCGCCCTCTCTGTAGCCAGCATGACTCCCGCTTGGGCACTGGAGTTTCTTCTCTTCAGCTGAGGGTCCCATGCTCTGTGGCATCTCCCTCTGTCATGTCTCAGCTTCATCTCAGTCTGAAGAACCCACTGTGTGAAGTCACCCTGGACAAGTAGGCCACACGGCTCACGAGACTGGACACTCTACCCCGTCTCACCCTTGGTGGCCATTTGCCAAACTCCTGGATCTCTGTGGAGGACAGACGTTGCAGGCCTGGGCTGGGCAGGCCAGAGAGACCCCTGTGGGAATGGACATGCCCCAGACCATCGACCTTCTGGTTCAAGAGCAGCCCAGCAGGTAGGTGTGGAGGACAGACGCTGGGGCCTGGTTGTTGGGACAGGACAGGACGGACATTGCACTGGCAACCCCTGGAGTGGCCCCAAATTGCCTTGGCCCCCCTCCCTCCCAGGGTCTGCAGTGCTGGAGGTATCCTGTGCCCATGCTGCCCACAGCCACCCGCAGTGAGGCCCCGCACCAGCCCTTGTGTGTCATTTTGCTGCCCCCAGCCATGGGCGGCCAGCAGCTGTCATACTGGGCGGCACAGGTCCATGCCAGTGTAATGTTCCATGGTGACCTTGGGGGTCTTGTGCTCTGGAAGGCCAGGCTCTGAGCCTGGGGTCTTGGGCCGAAGCACAGAGGACGACAACCACACCCAGCGCACGGGCATCTCGGCTCCCTCTGCGCGGGGCTGAGCCTCGGGATGTGATGTGCAGTGTCTCCGACCCAAGGTCTCTCTCATAGCCAAGGTCCAGAGCACAGCGTGAGAATTTCCAGAAATAGGCAATCCCTACACTGAAAATCGTGTCATTAAGCACCCGGACACTGGAGTGGGGATGGGCCCTCAGCCCCCCACAGCATCCCACTCCGGACGGCACTACCCTGCCTCCCGCATCCACACTGCTTCTGCTGCTAGCCATGGTCACAGATCCTGGGGCTGTGTCCAGGGAACCACTGTTCTGCTTATTCACGGCTCATAGCACAAGCCCAGCGTCGCCGGCCACATGGAGGCAGTGAGGAAACGCCAGGCAGGGCCTCCTGCGGTGCAGTGGGCGCTGTCCACCCAGGGGGGAAGGGGAGGGCTGTGTGCTGAGGCTGCTGTGGGCACATGCATTCAGGTGTGGACAGAGAGGGACTGCGTCCGCAGGATGTCCACTGCCACATGTCACCGCACATGCTGGCCGTCACGGCTCTGTTCGTCCTGAGTGACAGGTGGCTGCTAGTCACGCCCCTCTTGCTTCGTTCCGAGGTCAGCTTTGTCCTCCATGTGAGTGTGTCAGGAAGATCTGAGTGCACACAGGTCCAGCACTTTCCTTGGGTTCAGCACCATGGGGGCCTCGGTTGTGTCCTCTGAAGAGGAGGGATGACTGTGGTTCACGAAGCACCACTCAGCTTCTCCTGCCTCCTGGAGAGTGGCCATGCTGCTGTCCCCGGTCACCTCCCAGCCAAGCAAGCCACCAGCCTGGCCCTACCCGGCTCTCTCCCGGCTTCCTCTGGGTCACACCTTTAGCCCGTGGCTGCCCAGGCTTTATCCTCTCTGCGGCAGGGATAGCGCGGCTCCCTCTCCCTCCCTGGGCAACACCGGAGAAAGACGGTTTATTTTGGGTTTTCCTGCTAGGCCCTGCCTAGCAGCTGCTCTTTGTTCAGTGCTGCTCTTTCCACAGGAGTCGGCCACCGCGAAGAACAAAGAGCAAGTTCTCCCTGGGACGGCGCTGTGTTGGAGGATTAATAAATCACTGAGCTGCAGCCTCTGGGTATGGGGGAAAGAGAGGGAGTTACTCTCCTTCATCTGTGCCAAGTGGACACTTTGGTCTAAGGTCTGGATCCTGGCATGGGAAGTTCCACAGACACAGTTCCCAAAGGACCATGCCCTGGGGGCCGCGGAGGACACCACTGTCCCCTAGCCAGGCCCTCAGCAGGAGGGCAGCCATCCACCCTTGGGGGATGAGGCAGAGGCCGTGTTTCACCAGAACATGCAGCCACATCTCTTGGGAGGATGGAAAGGAAAAACAGAGCTCAAGCTTCTCAGTAGACTAAAGTCACCATGGAACCACTTCCTGGCTCTGTTACGGGATCGTCTCACATCCTGGAACTGCCCCTTCACAGAACCTAATGCCCCTTCTAACCTCCCAGGCAGCTCTGATTTCTCCCCACTGTGTCCTAACTCAGCAAAACCAGTATCTGAGTTCGTCCTGGTGAAGCTTAGGGAAAACAAGTAACACTCTCACCCCATGGTCGGGAGGGTGGGAGCCGTGCTCGCCACAGGCCATCTGTTCCGCGCTTCCTTTCAGATGGCACGCATGGTCATCGGTCACGAGAGGGGACACACCTTTCCTGGGGAACCACTGCAGGAGTCATCTGAGCCCTGAGATCCAGAGCTTTGAAGGGACCTGGCCCCTGCAACCTGCCTGTTTGTGCCTCCTGTGTCCTGGCTCCTGGCAGCCCCCTCCTGGGCACCTCGGCAGTGGTGGCAGCTGGGGAGGGGTGTATTCTGACCATGGTGTGTGACTTCTGCACACTGTCTTGTTTTCCCTCCAGACCCAAAGCCAACCCCATTAATCTGTGCTTCAAGGGATTTGCAGTCTCTGCCTACCTGCAGCTTTCTGTCCACAGAGTCCAGCAGGCCGTGGCAGCAGCCACGGCGGTCAGAGGTGTAGCCCCCAAGGCATCTAGACAGAGCTGGCCTGATCCTTCCGTATCTCCAATCCCCAAGGACAGCTTCCCACGTGACCCTCAAAGCCGGTGACTTCCCTTCGCAGGGAGGGCCCGACTGCAAGTGGACAAAGCTGAGAGCAGGAGGAGGAGTTCCTGCTGCAGAGGAGGCTGAGATGAAGTCCTCCAGGCTGAGCATCCCTCACTCAAAATGCGGGGACCAGCATGTGTTGGGTTCTTCCTGTTTTGGAGTACCTCCATACCCAGAACGAGACATGCTTCAGAATTCATCCCTGTTTTGCAAGCACTTGAAACACATAGTCACCAGGTCATTTCGTACAGTGTTCTGAGCAATTTTGTGCATGCAACAAAGTTCATGGTACGGGATTTTCCACTTGCGATGTCAAATTTGGGCTCAGAAAGTTTCCAATTTGGAGCATTTTCAGGTTCCTGGCTTTGAATGAGGTATGCTCCTCTTGTCCTGCTACAGCTCCTTTGAGCCTGGTGAGACTCCAGGAATGCCACACCTTGTCACCGTCCCAGGGATGCACTGAGGTTGGCACGGCGGCCACTGCCTGGCATCTGGGCACAGGCTGGTGGAGGTGACCTGCTCGCTCCCCTGGACTGGATCCCGAAGGGTTGGAGCCTGTGGAGTCCCCCTGCCTTCCTGGGCGCTGTATCTGCTGCTGAGCTCCTCCGTGCTGTGCCACCAAGGCGGCTGGCTCTGGTCTACACCCAGTGAGGACCCTGCTCCCATGCGGTCTCTCTGGTGCTCACAATGGGAGACCCTCCCAGGGACTCAGCCCCCTCGTCTCCTGAGGCCCACTCCTGAAGTACCCTCTTCCCAGTAGTGACAGACAGGTCTGGCCGTGGAGTGCAGGGTACCAGGTGACTTCTCTGTCCTGGGAAGCTCACTGGCTGGTGAGGAGATGCAGGAGCTGCCCAGGTCCTGCCTTGGGGGCCAGGCATCTGGCTTCCAGAAGCCTGGTCACAGCTGCTTCAGGGCTTGGGGCTGTGACCCAGGCTGACAGAGGAGCAGCCTCAGCAGCCAGGGCTCGGCACTGACAGCTGGGAATCTCAGTGACCACTGCTGCCACCTGGGGGCTGGGGTGACGCCAGTGGAGTTGGGCCTGGATGGGCTGTGCTGCACATAGGGACAGAGAAGGACAGAGGATGACAGAGACCTTCTCCGGACCCATCTGGTAAGACCCCAAGGGGGGTCTCCTGCCTCTTCCCAGGAGGCCCTGTGATCACACTGGGATTTTTTCCTTCCTCTTGGGTTTTCTCCTAGAAGTTAAGAAGTCCTGACGGTACACATAGCATTTTAACAAACACCATACTGCCATTCCCCCAAATTAGCACTCGTAAGACATTTGTCATTTTTGCCCAGGTACGTTTGTGATAGAAGATACAGAAATGGTAATGAATGTCCAAGTGGAACACGCCCCCTTCCCAGAGTCCTCGTTCCCTTCCCAGGAACAATCCCTTAGGAGTGAGACAGGCCCTGCCTGTGTCAGCCGAGAGCAGGGGTCCTGAAGCCTGCCCCTCCGGTCACTGCCCAGTGCTGGAACCCTGTCTGTGTCCACAACTAGGCAGGAGGGCGGCTTGTGGGTCCACATGTGTGCTGGTTGGCCAGCTTGTTTGCTTGTCGGTTTACACCTGGCATGTCTCTTGGAGCACACGGTGACTCAGGTAAGATGGAAAGGGAAGAGGCACTCCAGTGGCACAGGTGAATCTGCAGGGAAGACACAGCATGGAAACTTGTGCCCCCCGGAGCCTAGCTCTGGACCCCCAGATGCCAGCTTCTGGGGCTGCAGCTGGTCCTGGAAGGCCCCAGGGTTTGCAGAGCCCCTGTGCAGCTCCCTGAACCCCTCACCTCAGTGCTGCCAATGAAGGTCCTGTAACCCCCCCTTCGATGTGCGTCTGCTGTCTTCTTCCTGGATCAGGAAGAGAAAAGACACCTGTCTGGGTCAGCACAGAGCAATCTCACTGAGCGCCTTTTGTTTTCTGCCCCCATTTGGTGCAACAGAGACCTCAGCATGCTGAGGTGGCACCACATGTTGACAATCTCTTTCTTATCCAGATGTTTCCACAGCCTCACTGCCACAAGCTGTGAGCGTATTTCTTGAGTGGGTTTTGCCAAGGATCCAGGGTGCTCCCTTCCCTTTGAGAACCTCTGTCTCCAACTGTGGGAAACCTATTGCCTCCTGCACCTCCATGTCCTTCTTCTGAGATGTTTCATCCCACCTTGAGGCTCCTTGCTTTCTCTCCATAGTCCCCTCTGTGCGGGCATTGTGCCATCTTCCCTGTTGACTGGCAGAGCTGTTCCAGCTGTCTAGTTTCTGCTCCACTCTCCGTTGTGGGCATCTGTCAACTTGAATGACAATGGTGACGGTGCAGAAGGGACCAGGGAGGAGCTGAGACGACCTGGGAAGGTTGCAGCGAGGCCCTGGGAGCCAAGTCTTGTAGCAACCACCTCTGCAGCTGTCCCCAGTCCAGTCCCTCCCTCCCCTCTGTCCTCAGGAAGGTCAGCGATAACCTCCCAGGAGGACAGATACCTTTTTTAGGGCAGAGCTTTGAGATGTCTTTAGCATTGGAAACTGCTTATCTAAAACATACACCCACAAACAAACAAGAGCAAACTCTGCTTCATTCAGGCTGGGATGAAAGCGTGGCCCTCAGTGGGATCGGGAGTCCTGCAGGTGGTGGTCCTGGAACTCTCAGTGCGGGTCACAAGGCCCAGGGATCAGGAAGCTTTAGCACTGAAGCCAAGGGGGAGGCTGCAGTGACAAGTGCTGTGACTGGCTCACACCTGGCCTGATGTGACAGACCTGTCGCAAGCCCTGTCCCTAAGTCCCAGTGATGGCCCGATGGCAGGGGGAGCGCTTGCTTTCCTGGAGGTTCCTGCTGGTGTCCCCTGTCCAGTAAGCTCCTGAATCACAGCCCAGGACCCTGTGAGGTCTGCTCCAGAGGAACCCCAAGGCCTTATGTCCCCATGGCGTGCCTTTATGGAAGCCCCAGACACAGGAGACACTGAGGCAAGAACACGGTATTTCCACTGAAAATCTAACTCAATCAATGGTTCAAGATGCTCTGGAAAGTTGGACTGGAATAAAAATACTTCCGCCTTTATAAGCTTCTGAGACCTTGGAATTGGTACCATTTATTCAAGATGAGCCTACACAGAGTGCCAGAGGAGCCAATCTCTATGTTCATCAGTTTTGTTCAACTTCTTACTACTGTGGATGTCCAGCCTTCTGGTCTCCCAGGCTGCGTGCTTTCCATTCAAGCTGTTGCTTTAATTGAGCTCACTGTTGGCGACCCCCGGGCAACACTGAGAACAGTCTTGTGAGGGCCCGAGGGGAAAGTCTGTGGGGAGGAGCCCTGCAGACTGCGTGAAGGGAAGCAGCAGCGGCAGGGAGGAGGGCAGCTTCTGGCCTGGGCCACCACTGCAACCTTTCCTCTCTAGGCAGGCCACTCATGGGTGGACCCCTGGCATTTTGGGGATCCCACATCCTCCTCCCCTTCCAACTGGCTCTGAGAAGCCCAGGCCCAACACAGGGAACAGTGTGGCCCAGCCCGCACAGGTGCAGATCTTCCTGGGGCCAGCTCAGGGCCGGAGCCATGGCAGGCCGCATCCCTGAGCCCGAGCCCCTCCTCGCCATTGGGCCCGCTGCAGAGGGCGAGTCTGGTGGTGCTCACACATCCATTTCACTG